>NKZZ01001677.1:99896-131335 GCA_002370815.1 Metschnikowia hamakuensis | reverse complement strand
TCATATCAACAATCAAGATCTGCATTTAGTGTAGCATTCATATTAGTAGCTATATTATTCTTACCTTTTGACTTGGAAATATCTTCTATTTTACCTTATATTATTAGTGCTTATACTAGTATTTATGGTTTAAGTATTTTAATTATCTTCTTATTTACTTTAGTTATAGCTTTTGGTTATGAAATTAATTTAGGTGCTTTAAACTTAGAAAGACGTTATATTAATAAATTGAAAGTATTAAAGACAAGATTAATCTAAGANTTTTGGTTATGAAATTAATTTAGGTGCTTTAAACTTAGAAAGACGTTATATTAATAAATTGAAAGTATTAAAGACAAGATTAATCTAAGATATTCATTTATAATTATATAGTTATTATCTTTATATTTAATATATATCATATCATATACCTTATTATTTACTACTATCTTTCTTTATATTAAACCTCTATTAAAGAAGAGAAGAAGATGACAGAGAATAGTCTAGAAGACAAGAATCAACAAGAGTATAATATAGTAGAGTATAGTACAATATAGTAGAGTACAGTAGACTATATTTAGTATAGTACAGTTCAGTACAGTATAGAAGAGTATAGAAGAGTACAATATAGTGAAGTAGAGTAGAGAGCGTATATTATGAGGGTAGCTTCAGTAGATGGAATAGTACAGCATGGTGCAGTACAGTGGAGTCTAATAAGCAAGTGTATATTATAGCGGAGTATATTATAGAGGAGTATATTATAGAGGAGTATATTATAGAGGAGTATGGTAGAGAAGAGTAGAGAAGAGAGGAATAAAGAAGAGAGGATTATAGCGGAGTATAGAAGAGTACAGTATAGAAGAGTAGAGAGTCTAATTTGAGAGTAGCTCCTTGTATATGAAATAGTACAGTATCGTATAATCTAGAACAGAAGAATCTAATCTATTAAAGAGTAGAGTATAATATCTAGACTATAATTCGGGATGGCGGCGTCATGTTTTTCATTTAGGAGGTTTAGAATGTGGAGGCCCATTGGATGCAGGACGAGACAGGCGAAAAAAAAAAACCAAGGCAAAAAAGCAAGTGAGGTGAAGTGATGACACCAAAGGGCAAAACGCGGGGACAAGCGAAGGATAATAATCAGTCCCAAAACAAACGGAGGATCGTGGGTAAAAAGCCGGTTCTTTTCTGGCCCCCAATTTACTCCCGGACCGGGCGGCGCACTATATAGCAGTGGGGAATCAGGTGATTGCCGCGAATCCAAATGGCCTGATGGCCTGCATCCTGCGCAGCCACGATAAGACGGTGCTGTGCCCCCGTGTCGGCCCCTCCCTCCGTTCCTTCCCCTTCGTTTCATCGTTCCCTTCCCAAAAGCCAAAACCAAACCAAAACCAAAAAAAGAACTTCTTTATCTAAAAAAAAAAAGTCAACAGTGAAAACCCCAAACTCCACAAGTTTTCAAGTCCGCAGTCAAAACCCGAAAATCAAATTTCAAAAGTCAAACCCTAATCTTCAGGAATTCTCGAACTGATGGTCTTGAAATCCTTACAAATGCTTACAAATTCAAATCAATTGTCATGAATTGTCATTTTCTCAAATTGTCAATTTTGAGAATTTCTCAATTTCTCAATTTCTCAATTTTTCAATGCTCACAAAAATTAGAGATTCTCACAAAAATTGGATTTTTTTTTTGAAGCTTCGTCGATTAACTACCAAATAACTACTAAACTAGCTACTGATAGTTCAATACGGACCATTTGGGCGGAGAAAACTTCGCTTAGTATATTATAATGTAGTGACGCAGACTAGCGTATAAAAGAGTATAGTTTAGAAGACTTTACGCTGGAAGAGTATAGTAAAATATAGTAGAGTCCATTATAGTAGAGTCCATTAAAGTATAGTCTAGAAGAGTACAGTCTAGAAGAGTACAGTCTAGAAGAGTACAGTCTAGAAGAGTATAGTCTAGAAGAGAAAAATATCGAAGAGTACAGTCTAGAAGAGTATAACAAAGAAGCGATGAATATAAAAGAGTATCGTCTAGAAGAGAAAAATATAGAGAGAATATTACAGAGAGTGGAGTATAGAAGATTACAGTACAGTACAGTATAGTATAATAAAGAAGAGCAAAATATAGAGGAGAATAGTCTGTATAGTCTAGAAGAGAAGAATCAACAAGCGTATAGTGCAGTGGAGTAGAGAATTATATACTACAGTATAGTACAACACAATATAGAAGAGTAGAGTACAGTACAGTTCAGTACAGTATAGAAGAGTATATTAAGAAAGATTATGGGATAGAGAATTATAGTATGGAAGAGACGAATATAGCGGAGTACAGTACAGTACAGTACAGTATAGTCTAAAAGAGTATGGTCTAGAAAAGAAGAATCAAGAAGAGTATATTATAGAAGAGTATAGTATAGTAGAGTATATTATAGTAGAGTATATTATAGAAGAGTATAGTATAGTAGAGTATAGTATAATTTGAGAGTAGCTTCTGGTACATGTAATAGTATGAAGAGTAGAGTCTAGTCAGACGGTTTGGTATGTTTGAGAGGAGTATAGTGGAATAAATGGGAATACTATAGAACTGTAATATAGAAGAGTAGTCTAGAAGAGAAGAGTATAGAAGCGTACAGTATGGTACAGTAAAGTACAGTAATATATGGTAGAGTATAGTAGAGTGTTTTTGAGAGTAGCTTCTAGGAATGGAATAGTATAGTTTTACCGTATAGCACAGTCCAGTTCAGTACATTACAGTCCAGTTCAGTACATTACAGTACAGTACAGTACAGTACAGTACAGTAGAGGACAGTCTGGTACAGTACAGTAGAGTACATTACAGTATGTTAGAGTACATTACAGCACAGAACGGTGTAGTAGAGTGCAGAACGGTACAGTACAGTTTAGTACAGTAAAGTATAGTATAGTATAATGTAGTATAGTATAGTATAAAGAATGAGTATAATTTGGGAGCAGCTTCCAGTAAATGTAATAGTAAAGAGTAGTATAGTATAATCAGATGGTTTCGTAGATTTGAGGGGGTAATAAAATGGATACCGTGGTTAATGAGGAAGATGATCAGGATAAGGACGACGATGAAGGAGATCATGACAGCGATGCAGAAATTTCCCATGGAAACCCAAGCGATGAAGACGATGGTGATAATAATGAGGATGGAGTCATATATGGCGATACAGAAAGGCTAACCCCAGCGCATAATTCACTGTTGTTGAGGGAGCTAATACAGCAAAGTGCATTAGACATTGGACAAATGGACATTTAAACAAATCAGTCAAAACAATTAGACAATCAGACAAGTAGACAAGAAGGCATAGACATTGGACATTAGACAAGACAAATGGACAATTATTCAAATGGACAATTATTCAAATGGACAATCAGACAATTAGACAAAACAATCAGACAATCAGACAAGTAGACAAGATGGCATAGACATTGGACATTAGACAAGACAAATGGACAATTATTCAATTAGACAATTATTCAAATAGACAAGACAATCAGACAATCAGACAAGTAGACAAGAAGGCATAGACGTTGGACATTAGACAAGACAAATGGACAATTATTCAAATAGACAAGACAAATGGACAAGACAAATGGACTATTGGAAAATTGGAAAATTAGACATAAAACACTTAGACATTAGTCAACTGGACAGGACAATTAGACAATTTGACAGCTATGGACTAGATGTACTTTCAGCTATACACATTTTGCCGTCAACAGTTATCCCAGAAGAGTAGTGTAGAAGAGTAGTCTAGAAGAGTACATTACAGTATGGAGAGTACATCACAGCACAGTACAGTATAGAGGAGTATATTATAGAGGAGTAGTCTAGAGGAGTAGTCTAGAGGAGTAGTCAAGAAGAGAAGAATATAAAAGCGTACAGCGTGGTACAGTGTGGTACAGTATGGTAGAGTACATTACAGTATGGAGAGTACATTACAGCACATGATCTTCTGTATCGCACGCGTTCCGTGTTGTTGAGAATCGACTCATCACAGTAATCAATCAACTTCTGGATCAAGTAGTTACCAAAGGGATCGATAATCAACTCGTACAAATTGTCCTCAATCTGCTCGAAAATAATGGCAAAGTTGGCGAGTCTGGCCTGAGAATTGGGCACCAGATTCTCGTCAATTCTCTTTTGTAGGAAGCGACACCCATGCTGGTCCTTGGCCATCTTCATTATTTTATCCCTTAAATCGGACAAGGGAATCTTGTTCATGGATGCTAAGTGTTCCTTATCAATCTTTTCCCAATGCAACATTTGGTTGTCCATCAGGCCTGGCTGGCCCGGCGAAACATGGTTTTCTTTATCAGAAGAGGAATCATTCGATAATTGGATGCTCTGGTTTTGAAGAGGGTGGGAATTGGAATCGTCATTGAACGTGGGGAACGTCAAATTACCGGAGATTTTGGTAGGATCCCAGATTTTCATGTGTCTGGACACGTACTGAGAGGTTGGTGGGGTGGTGGGCTCGGATATCGAGGATGCGGAGTTGATGGACAGGTTGTGGGAGTGTCTTTGTTCCTTTCTTTTCTCTTAAACTTCTTTCCTTTCAGTACCTTTCAGTTCCCTTCTTTTCTCTTGAACTCCTTTCACCTCAGTGTGGTATGGTCCAGTCCCCTTATCCACCGTATAACTTTGTGTGGCCTGCTGAAGATGCATTGAGAAGAGAAATGTTGGCTATGGCGTCGCTCAATCCAGAAGATTTGATAAAGCAGAGTTGGGCGTACAGGATTCTGACAATCCCAAGAGCACAGACTGATGACGAAATGGAAGACGTTGAAGATACAGTTGGCCAAGCTTGAACCTCAGGTTGAACCTCAGGTTGAACCTCAGGTTGAAACGGAGAGACTAGCAGTCAAACTTACAGTGAAGCAGAAGCCTTCAGCCAGCCTGCATCCAGCCTGCATCCAGCCTTGACCTAGATCTCTTGGACTTCGACTCCGATCAAGACGACTCGGATTAAAAAAAAGTGGAACTTTTTATAGCTATATATACAAATTAGAAGTTCTTGGAGTGCTTTTTAAACAACTCTTTAGGAACGTAGAGTAGAGAACTATAAAGTAGAAGAAAATTTGGAAATGATTTGGTCTGGTTATTTTTTTTTATTTAATTAGGTTGTGGAGGGAAGTTTCTTGGCTGGACTGTAATATACTCCGCGGACTGTATTTTACACTATATTACAGTAATGAATAGAGTAAATAAAATTGCAATTGTTTGAGAAAAACGAATACTCGGGTGATAATTTAGGGATAGTAAGGTTGAATTGTGGGGGTTGGAAAGAGAAATAGTTTGGTTTTAAAGAATGGAACTTGGATGGTTTTAGAGGTTACAGTTCCATGAGAAATGGACCCATGACCTTGACTTGGACTTTTCTGATGTATTTACGATTCCTGCATATTGCTTCGTTATCAGGCATAAAAGTCATTAAAATCTATAGAATGGGTCTTAAAAAGTATACTGGGAGTGTTTTGCTTAATTTGGAGGATATCTTTCTGTCTCATGCACGCAACGGGTCTATATACAGGAGCGTGTTTATATGCAGGTCGGCTTGGGGTCGGTTTTCATGGTTCCAGCACACCCAGCAAGCTGAAAGTTTGGCAGAAGCTTTTTAATAATGTTCCGATGGTGTTTACTTAATTTTGGCCAATTTGATTCAATGGTTGGCGAGAAAAATGGTATTGACTCGTGCACCGCTGTATGCACCTGCACCTAGTCCCCCATCCTCTCCATCTCCATCTCCCTCTCCATCTCCCTCTCTATGCATGATTTTCTATATTGGAAGGTGTATAGAACTTGGAGGTTGGTCATGAATTCACAGGGATCCCTCTAAGGTTTATTCCAGTATTTGATATCCAATTTATAGAATGTTCTTTAAAATCCCAAGACCTGTTTGATTCTCACACGGTACGGAAGTAGTTAAGGATATAAAATAATTTGGAGTAGTTTTAGACAAGTTTTGGAGCAGTCTTAGACAAGTTTTGGAGTAGATTTAGGTAGATTTAGGAGATTTAGAGTAGTTATGGAGTAATCTTGGAGTAATCTTGGAGCAGTTTTGGAGTAGTTTCAGAGTAGTTTTTGAGTAGTTTTGGAGCAGTTTTAGACAAGTTTTGGAGTATTTTTGGGGTAATCTTGGAGTAGTTTTACAGTAGTTTTGGAGCAGTTTGGGAGCAGTTTTACAGTAGTTTTGGAGTAGTTTTGGAGTAGTTTTAGAGCAGTCTCAGAGTAGTTTTAGAAAGGTTTCACAGTAGATAGATTTTTTATAACGAAATAAATTACACAGAGTAGCAAGATTAAAATTACAGCAGTTTTAAAGTTGTCGGTGGTTTTCCAGTGGCTTTAGGTAGATTTCAGAGTAGGTTTACTGTAGTTTTACAGTAGTTTTACAGTAATTTTACAGTGGTAAAACACCTGATTACTCCAAGCAGTTCCTTTTGTTGTGTCATAGTCGAGGTCTTGAAAACGGCTTACAAGTAGCTTCCAAGGTTGAAAATATCAAAATCAAAGTTGGGATTGGTGTCGGATATGACTCCGGTGCAATGGGAATCCCTGGAGCTCACACTTTTCTTTACTTTCTCTTCCAAATGTCGGGGTTTTTTATGGACTCTCGAGGCACTGCAGTTTCTACCAGTGCCCACTTTGCCGTGGTGGGCGATACGCTAGCTTATGCGGCTGGAAGTGGAGTTATTGTGGGGACTCTTGTGGCAGGCCAGGTGTTAGACAAAGGGCTCTACCGAGCCATAATAGCTCCACATTTGCCATCTCAAGCATTTCCTGCCCGATCTCCTCCATCCGGTTTCCCCCCAACTCAAGGTGTAAAGGGGTTTACAGACGTTGTTTAGACTAGTTCTAGGGTAGTTCTAGGGTAGTTTTGGAGTGTTTTAGAGCAGTTTTAGAGAAGTTTTGGAGTGGTTTTAGAGCAATTTCAGAGTAGTTTCAGAGTAGTTCTAGGGTAGTTTTAGACAAGTTTAGGAGTAGATTTAGATAGTTTTAGGGTAGTTTTAGAGTGTTTTAGAGCAATTTTAGACAAGTTTAGGAGTAGTTTTAGAGTAGTTTTAGGGTAGTTTTGGAGTGTTTTAGAGTCGTTTTACAGTGGTTTTGGAGTAATTTTACAGAGGTATTGGAGCAGTTTCCGAGAAGTTTTAAGGTCATTTTGGCCAGATTTACAGTAGTTTTGGAGTGGATTTAGAGTGGTTATACAGTAGGTTTAGGTAGCTTTCGGAGTATTACAGTAGTATTAAAAGTGTATTTAGAGTGGTTTTATGGAGATTTTACAATGGTTTTGCGGTAGTTATAGGGTATTTTAGACAAGTTTTGGAGTAGTTTTGGAGTAATCTTGGAGTAATCTTGGAGCAGTTTTGGAGTGGGTTTACAGAGTATGTAGGTAGATCTAAGAGCAGTTTTACAGCCGTTCTAGAGTAGTTTTAACGTACTCAGCGTAGCTTTACAATAGGTCTAAAGTGGTTTCACAGCGATTGAATAGAGGTTTTATAGAGACTTTATAGAGATTTTATAGAGACTTTATAGAGGTTTTATAGAGACTTTATAGAGGTTTTAAAGTGGTTTAAAGTGGATTTACAGAGATTTTATAGGGACTTTATAGGGACTTTCCCGAGGTTTCACAGTGGTTTTATAGTGGTTTTGGGTAGATTTCAGAGTAGTTTTACAGTGGTTTCACAGAGATTGTATAGAGGTTTTGGAGTAATTTTAAAGTGGTTTTGGAGTAGTTTTGAAGTAGTTTTGGAGCAGTTTTGGAGCAGTTTTGGAGCAGTTTTGGAGCAGTTTTGGAGAGGTTTTACAGTAGTTTTACAGTAGTTTTGGAGTAGATAGAGTAAAATTACATCAGTTCTCAAGCTCTACAGTGAATTTCCGGAAGTACTCCGTCAATGGGCTGACATTATCAGGAGTGAAGGAATCAAAGATAAAGGAGGCCAAGAAATCCAAGAAACCACGTTGGATAGGGACCACTAATTTTTTTAGAAATCCATAGGATGGCTTCAATGACCGAATGATGTTGACCTGGAAAGTGGAGAGAGATTTGAATTTTTTGGGAAGATGCCGGATTTGAATTTATTTCCATTTGAAAAACTGTTAAAACTCTAAAAAAAAAGAAACTAAAAAAACGTAATATTTGAGTCAGTCATCGATATTTTCGTAGTTTTACAGTAGTTTTGGAGTAGTTTTAGAGTAGTTTTAGAGTAATTTTACAGTGGTTTTAGAGTAGTTGTAGAGTAGTTTCAGAGTAGTTTCAGAGTAGTTTTGAAGCGTTTTCACAGATTTGAGTCAATTAAGGTAGTTTGAGAGTAGTTTCTGGAGTAGTTTTGGAGTAATCTTGGTGTAGTTTTACAGCTGTTTTACAGTGGTTTTAGCGTAGTTTTTACAGTCGTTTGACAGTGGTTTTAGAGTAGTTTTACAGTCGTTTTAGTGTAATTTTACAGTAGTTTTCAAGTTCTACAGTGGTTTATAGTGGTTTTACAGTAGATAGATTATTTATAAAGAAGCTGGATTCGTAAGAGTAGATAGAGTAGATAGGGTAGATTTTCAGCAGTTCTCAAGTTTTTCAGTGTCTTCTCTACCTCGAATTTTTTTGCAAGCTCCTCGGCGATCATTTTGCCGGACTTAAGCAGCCGTCTTTCCAAAACTATTCACTGCCAAACGATCAGCTTTCAAATTAATCAAAAGGACTCTCACCATGTGGCTGAGGCCTTGCGACGATGCGTAGTGTAAAAGGGTAGGTGTGTTGGCAAACTTTATAGTGGTTTTTCAGTGGTTTTAGGTAGATTTTAGAGCAGTTTTAGAGCCGGTTTCAAGTTCTAACGTGGTTTCTAGTGTTTTTACAGAGTATTTGGGCAGATTTCAGAGTAGTTTTATAGTGGTTTCACAGAGATTTTATAGAGGTTTTGGAGTAGTTTTACACTAGTTTTACAGAGATTTTATGGAAGTTTTAGAGTGGTTTGAGACTAGTTTTACAGTGGTTTTAGAGTAGTTTTACACTAGTTTTAGAGTAGTTTTACAGTAGTATCACAGGAATATTACAATAATTTTACAGTGGATTTACAGAGATTTTATAGAGGCTTTAGAGAGGTTTTATAGAGGTCTTGAAGAGGATTTACAGTCGTTTTACCGTGGTTTTACAGTGGATTTACACTAGTTTGAGAGTGGTTTTATAGAAGTTTTAGAGTGGATTTACAGTGGATTTAAAGAGTTTTACACTAGTTTTACACTAGTTTGGGAGTAATTTATGAATGAAGTAAGTAAAAATGTTCACTTTGGGAAACTAAAAAATTAACTGAGTCCCTGAGAAAACCCTGGTTATGAGTCTCGGAGCCTGGTGATATTCTAAGGTGTTTTCTGAACAATATTGGCGTTCGGTGCTGAACCAGAGTAAAACTAAACTCCTAGAATTTAAAGCTTGACAGAAATTGTAGAAAGTATCAACGTTTTTTTTTTTCTGTTTAATTTTTTTTGGATTTCGTTGGTTGATCTAAGCGACTTTCTTACGTTGATCATTTCAACTGTCAGTATGAAATGGTTTCAAGTAGTTTTTGTGAGGTTTTACAGTAGTTTAACGAACAATAGATTGAGTAAATTCAGGGTACTTTTACTGTAGTTTTAGTGAAATTTTGGAGTAATTTTACAGTAGTTTACAGGAGTTTTAGAGTATTTTAAGAGTATTTTTGGGCAGATTTAGAGTAGTTTTGGAGTTTTACAGCATTTTCAAGTAGTTTTAGTGACGTTTTACAGTAATTTAAGGTGAAGAGTGGAGATGGAGTAGATTCAAAGTATAAATATAGTGGTTTTGGAGAAGAATTAGAGTAGTTTTTGAGTAGTTTTTAAGTTGTACAGTAGTTTGGAGTGGTTTTGGAGTAATTTTGGGCACATTTACTGTAGTTTTACAGTGGCTTTACCGTGGATTTAGAGTAAATTTAAAGTGGATTCAGCTAGAGCTCAGAGTAGTCTTACAGTAGTTTTAGTGACGTTTTATAGAGATTTTAGACAGATTTTTTAGAGATTCTATAGGTATTTTATAGACGTTTTCCCGAGGTTTTACAGAGATTTTGTACAAATTTAACATTGGTTTTACAGTGGTATTACAGTAGTTTTACAGTAGTTTTAGTGAAGTTTCACAGTGGTTTTAAAGTGAAGAGTGGAGATGGAGTAAATTCAGGATACTTTTAGAGAAGTTTCGGAGTGATTTTACAGTAGTTTACAGTAGTTCTGGAGTATTTCACGGCAGATTTAGAGTACTTTTATAGCAGTTTAACAGTAGTTTCAATTAGTTTTAGCAAAGTTTTAGGGGAGTTTAAAGTAAAATAGATAGAGTAGATTTAGGGTACTTTTACTGTAGTTTTGGAGAAGTTTTGGAGAAGAATTAGAGTAGATTTAGATAGATTTAGGTAGATTCCAAGTAGTTTTGGAGGAATTTTGGAGTACTTTTACAGTAGTTTTAGAGTAAATTTACAGTAGTTTACAGTAGTTTTTGAGTAGTTTTGGAGCAGTTTTGGAGCAGTTTTACAGTAGTTTTGGAGAAGTTTTGGAGAAGAATTAGAGTAGTTTTGGAGGAATTTTGGAGTACTTTTACAGTAGTTTTAGAGTAAATTTACAGTAGTTTACAGTAGTTTTACATCAGGTCTAGAGTGGATTTACAGACATTATATAGAGGTTTTAGAGTAATTTTAGAGTAGTTCTACAGTGGATTTACCGAGGTTTTAGAGTGGTTTTAGAGTAAATCTAGAGTAGTTTTACAGTAGTTTTACAGTAGTTTTAGTGACGTTTTACAGTAATTTAAACTAATAACTGGAGATAGAATAGATTCAGGGTTTACAGTAGTTTTGAAGATTTAGAGCAGTTTTTCAGCAGTTTTACAGTAGTTATACAGTAATTTTGGGCAGATTTTGGGCAGATTTAGAGTAGTTTTATAGTGGTCTTACAGTGGATTTACAGAGAATCTATAGAGGTTTTAGAGTAATTTTAGAGTAGTTCTACAGTGGATTTACAGTAGTTCTAGTGAAGTTTTACAGTAATTTATGGTAAAGAATGGAGACAGAGTGAATTCAGGATTTTTTTACTGTAGTTTACAGTAGTTTTACAAGAGTTTTACAGTAGTTTGAAAGCCGTCTCACATCTGATTTACAGTGGCTTCAAAGGAGATCGAAGAGTAGATCTACAGCAGTTTTTTTTAGTTCTACAGTGGTTTTATAGAGGTTTTTAGAGGTTTTTAGAGGTTTTTTAGAGATTTTGTAGAGATTTTCCCGAAGTTTTACAGAGATTTTGGAGAGATTTACAAAGGTTTTACAGAAATTATAAAATGGTTTTAGAGTGGTTTTAGAGTGGTTTTAGAGCAGTTTTACAGTAGTTTTAGAGTGATTTTAGAGCAGTTTTACAGTAATTTTACAGTAGTTATAAAGTGGATTCAAAGTAGATAGATTATTTATAAAAAAATGGACTAAATAGAGTAGCTAGAGTGGATTGAATAGATTTACATCAGTATAAAAGTTTTCGGTGGTTTTCCAGTGGTTTTACAGAGTATTTAGGTAGATTTTACAGTAGGTGTAAAGTGTATTTACAGTAGTTTTACAGTAGTTTTACAGTAGTTTTACAGTAGGTCTAAAGTTGTTTGACAGAGATTTCATAGCGGTTTTATAGCGGTTTTAGAGTAATTTTATAGTAGTTCTACAGTGTTTTACAGAGGTTTTACAGTAGTTTTGGAGTGGTTTTACAGTAGTTTTAGAGTAGATTTACAGTAGATTTAAAGTAGTTTTACAGTAGTTTTGGAGAAGCTTTAGAGAAGCTTTAGAGACGTTTTAGAGAAGATTAAGAGCAGTTTAACAACAATTTTTAAGTTTTAGTAAAGCTTTGTAGCTTTACAGTAGTTGTTGAGTTTTACAGTAGTTTTCCAGAGGTTTTGGAGCAGTTTTAAAGTTCTACAATGGCTTTACCGTGGATTTAGAGTAATTTTAGAGTAATTTTACAGTACTTTTCAAGCTCTACAGTGGTTTTAGAGTGTTTTTCCAGTGGATTTAGAGTCAATTTAAAGTGGATTTAGGTACACTTCAGAGTACAGTAGGTTTAAAGTGGTTTACAGTGGTTTTAGTGAAGTTTGGAGAAGTTTTGGAGAAGATTTAGAGCAGTTTTTGAGTTTTACAGTAATTTTATAGTACTTCTACAGTGGATTTACAGTGTTTTACAGTGTTTTACAGTGATTTTAGAGTAGTTTTACCGTAATTTAAGTAAAGAGTGGAGATAGATTCAACGTAGATCCAGGCCCAAAAGAACAAGGGGATCATCAATGAAAACACTCCGGTCAAGACCTTGCCCACGTATCCCCGATTTTGATTACGTCAATGGCTGGTCCAATTCCAATCAAAACGGAACCAAGAGTGACTACTCTACAAGTCTCAAGACTGTAAAGCGGTTTGGAAATGAGTAGTAGTATTTTTGGAGTATTTTTGGAGTTTTACAGTTTTTTTCAGAGGTTTTACAGAGGTTTTGGAGCATTTTTGGAGCAGTTTCCGAGACGTTTTGGAGTTTTGGAGCAGTTTGGAGTTCTAAAATGGCTTTACAATGGATTTAGAGTAAATTTAAAGTGGATTTTGGTAGACTTTAGAGTAGTCGTACAGTAGTATTACACAGGTTTTACAGTAGTATTACAGAGATTTTACAGTAGTATTACAGTAGTTTTACAGTAGTTTTACCGTAGGTCTAAAGTCGTTCGATAGAGATTACATACAGGTTTATAGAGGTTTTAGAGTAGTTTGGGAGTAGTTTAAGGTAGTGTAGTTTTAGAATAGTTAATTAAAGACGTATTACAGTGATTTTACAGCTGCTTTGAAGTTTGGGAGTGGTTTGGGTGTAGTTTCACAGTATTATAAAGTAAATAGTGTGTATAGAGTAGATTCAGGGTAGTTTTAGTGAAGTTTGGAGAAGTTTTGGAGAAGATTTAGAGCAGTTTTTGAGTTTTCCAGTAATTTTGAAGGGGTTTTGGGTAATTTTGGGGCGATTTAGAGCATTTTTAAAGTTCTAAAGTAGATTAAGGTGGAAATAGGTGCGATCAACGAAGATATTGGGTTTTTAAAGGTACGTTTGGTTGGTCCTCTAAAGGGTGTCAGGGTGGGTGTTGCTTCCATCAGTAGCGTCCTTATCTGCAGGAACGTAGATATAATTTCAGTGAAAAAGTAAAATCTGAAAACTGGATTAACCGCAGAATTCGGTTCTCAAGTCGAGATTGATTTTTCAATGACCGATTTTTCGCTGACCAATTTTTTGCTGACCGATTTTTCGCTGGAACAGTACCGTGAGATTCTAGTGAAAACTCTAAGTGTCTTTTTTGCATTTTCCCTCGCCCCCGTCTCGTTGCAATACTTTATTTCTAATTTTTCGGAAAATTCCTTCGTCTACATTTTCTGACCAGGCACTGAAATTACGTCCGGAGGTACAGGTCTGGCAGGAGATGTACGGGTATAACTGGAGATGTACGGGTATAGCGTGGGATGTACGGGTGTAGCATGAGATGCACGGGTGTGACCAGAGATGTACGGGTATAGCTGGAGATGTACGGGTATAACTGGAGATGTACGGGTCCAGGAAGAGAATGGACAGGTTTAAAGGGTCAAAGGTCCAAAATCTTTAAAGAGACCGCACACATTCTTGGTTCTCTGGTTAGTGTGAAAGGGGAATTAGGGGCCAGGACATTGTGAGAAATGATTCAGTGAGAAAGGGGGCCTGCACATAGCGCCCCCAAGGGCTTAACTTTTTAAAGCTAAAGTTTCAGTTTTCCCCCCAAAAAAAAAAAAAAAAAAAAGCAATGGCCTGCAAAACCACCACCACCGGTTTCTTACGGATTTATGCTACCCAAAGAATTAACTTATGTTCCTGCACCCAGCACAGGCTCAAATCTTGGAGAAACATCTTGGCGTGTTTCTCTCCCCCCGCAAAAAACCCCCACTTCCCCCAAGCCCGCTCGGCCTACCCTCCAGCTCGCCCATACCAAGTTGTTTATTGCTAACCTGTAGATTTTCTTAGCGCATGACAGAAATGTCCAGCCCGAGGGTCCTGCATACAAGCGGCCTGCGTAGAGAATGCAAGGGAAAACCAGCCCCGGCAAAAATTGGCAATTCTCGTCTCCATTCCACAGATGTTCTGACACCCTCTGTCATGAGATCTTCTTCGATATCTACGAGAGGCCTTGCATGCGGCACATTCTGGGCTGAAACGACGGCGAAAAACGGGGAAAACGGGGGAAACGGCCAACAAACAATTCTGGGGCTGGAATTCCACTGATTATATCCGAACCCCGAAACCGGGCGCTTGCTAGAATCCATGTTTGTTAGACGATGGCGTACTATCAATGACGTATCTTTCGGGACATGTGGCTTTGGGCAAATTCCCAAATTTGTTGGGCTACTGTGCTGGCCGGACCTTACGGGAACGGAATTGGGGGCCAGAATTCCATACCATAACCGGTTTTGGTGGCTGTGGCAGGTTCATAACCCGGGGGGAGCCAACGGTGCTCGTCACTTACGCTGCACGCACCATACTCACATGCACGATTTATGCACGGGCCACATCGAACTTGCCAGTGAGTAGGTAATGCAACGTTGCCCATAGATGGCCTCATCAATCTGCAGCTACTAGACTGCCACGTTTTTTTTTTTTTGACAGCAGAGCAAGAGAACGCAAATTCTCTCCTGCATACTTCTTAGTGCCGGCGGGGCTCGTAACCAACACATTGTTCCTTTGGAATTTGCGCCTGCACCTAAAATAGCGCTTCCTTGTCTGCCGCGCCTTGCATGCAGATTTTAATCGTTTAGACGACGTACATGCACTTACCGTTTTGGGCAGCCCATGCACGCTACATTCCTTCCCTCGCTTTTAAGCATGTAAAGGATCTTAAACCCGAACTGGGTCTGCATCAAGGGAGGTTGCACATTTTAAGAAGGCTCCTATTCTCCAGTCAGAAACATGTGAAGAGAATTTTTGCGTCCTGCACACTAGGTTTTTCTGACTGCGACAGGTGTACGGGTGTACCGTGCTCTGAATTCCGCTTCGCCCAACGATATCATGTGCCATGAAATTGTACTCATCTTTGGGAATTAACTGAGTTTTAGTTCTTTTTGTTTTTGTAATTTTTTGTATTTTGTATTTTGTATTATTGAGTGTACGGGTCTATCTTATATGCAGTCGTAACCATAAACTTGGTCCTCGCACGACGATATATCTTTGAGACTGCATAGAGCAGATTAGTCTTGGTGAGCTTGTCTAAAGCGGTCACGTGACTGCGCGCGCATGATTTCGCACACCTAAACAAGACACTAATTTACGCCCTACAAGAGTACCACCAAAGAGTAAATTGGAATAGCGAAATGGCCATTGAGGAGCACGAGGCGTCTGTGCAGGATCCAGATGTTCCGGTGCAGGACGATACACAACCTCCGTACCTCCCCCGTCCTGAATCCCCTCACTCCCCCATCCAGGCTTCACAAACCACCCCGGCTATAGATCATGAACCATTAACCCCCACGGAATTAGAAAAAGAAAAAGACCCAAATCAAGAAGAAGTGGAGGAAAATGAAGGGGCCCAATGTGCAGGAATTTCAGATAATGTTGACAATTCCCCTGAATCCCAGGTTAAACCCGAAAATGCAGGGGTAACAGAAAGTCAAAGTGGACTGCATAATGAACAGACGGCTGAATCAAATCCCCATGAAAACCCAGACGTTTCTGAAGGTCCAGAATCTTCTATAGCCGTTTCTGAGGGTCCAGAATCTCCTAGTACTACAGTTTCCCAAAATGCAACGCCAGAGCCCGAAGATGTACCGAAAAAAGCCAAACGATTAACTTTACTGGAGAGATTGGCACTAGCTGCTAAGAAAAAGAAGGCCCAGAAAGATGAGAATAAGGCTCAGAAGGATGAGAGCAAGGTTTCGGGCGCTACTGTGGCTAATGACGCGTCCGAAAAGGCCGAAACAGCGGAAAAGGCCGAAAAAAGCGACCAAAAAGTGGAAATTGGGTCCGAAAATGAGACGACTACCAAAACTGAGAGTGTATCTGAAAATGGGACTGAAAAAAACCAGAATTTAAGCCCTGAAACTCGGGATTATGAACGTGAAATCAAAGAGCTTCGACAAAAACTTCGGGAGGCCGAAAAAGAGGCCGCTCGGAGTGCAAAAGCCGAGAGAGATGCAGCCCGAAGTGCCAAAACCGAGCCGGTGACCAAAAAATCGGGAGAACTCGAGAAAAAAGTCGCCGAAAAGGACAATGTAATCCTGCAATTGATGCAGGAAGGACAGGAGCTTTCCAAAAAGGAATTGAAGCTCAACGAGAAAATCAAAAGCCTTGTGGCCAGCAACACCAAACTCGAGGCATCTCTACGATCATATGCAGACAAGAACCAGGAAGTACTCTTGAAATTGGGGGAGGTGGAGGATTACGTGCAGAAACACAAGTTCAAGAATATCGAGCAATTCATGGGACACGTTTCGGACTTGAAAGACAAAGTTTCGGTGCTCGAAACCAGCTTGGCCAAGGAACAAAAAGAAGACTGGCAGGCCAAGTATAGAGAGCAGGAGCAGCTTTATACGCAGGAATCCCAGCAAAGAAAAGCCACGGAGAACAAGCTCAGCGAGGCGTTGCTCCAATTGGACTTGGCTCGGAACCAGCATAAGTTGGAAATTCAGTCCAAAGACGATATCATTAGCTCGTTGAACAGGGACATTTCGCAGGTCAAAGGTGAAAACGCACAGGAACTTTCACGGCTTGAAACCAAAATCGAGCTCTTGAGGTCGGAAAATGAGAATTTCCTCAAGTTCTCCCAGGGCCCGAAATCGGATCCCGAAATCTCCAAAGATGATTCCTCGGCCGATGCCGATTACATCAAATTGAGTGAAAACCACCTGAATTTGCAGGCACAGTACCTCTCGTCGCAGGAAAATTGGAAGACCATTGAAATGAGTCTTGCGGGCAAAATCGAGCTGCTTCTGGAGTCGGTGCAGAGTTACCAGGCAGCCAAACAAAAGACTTCGGCGGAATTGAAGAGACTCCACGGCAAAATCAATGCGCAGGACGACCAGATGGTCAAATTGGCCAACGACAATGCCAAGCTTCAGGAGTCGCTAAAAGACGCAGAATTCCAACTTAAAATGAAGGTCAACGAATTCCTGGACCTCGAGGCCAAATATGAAGAAGTCACCGCCATCTTTAACTCCGACCGGTCAAACTACAATATGAAAATCGACAGTTTGGGTCAAGAAATCAAGGCTCTTACATCGCAGGTGGAGGCTGTGGAACCCA
Source organism: Metschnikowia hamakuensis (assembly GCA_002370815.1). NCBI lineage: Eukaryota > Fungi > Ascomycota > Pichiomycetes > Serinales > Metschnikowiaceae > Metschnikowia > Metschnikowia hamakuensis. Next base: position 114,030 of record NKZZ01001677.1, on the reverse strand, counting down.
ATAGCGGTGCTTTTGGCTTATCAAACGCCAGAAAGTTCAAGGAAAGTGGGCTTTTCATTGATATGAAGCCTCCTCTCCGGGCCAGCCACTCCAACTTTGCATTGACTCCAAATATGAGTTCGGCAAGCATAGCAGCTCAGCAGCTCACGTGGGACGATCCATACCATTCCAGGAGCAATCTGATTCTAGAAAGAAGCGATCGAAACTATGACAGGAATTATGAGAGAAACCTGGTTTATGAGGATCGGAACGTTTCCAGTCCATCCTTGGAGATCTACCCCTCGGAAGCCCCCGATGCTTCCAGTTCCGTGATCAACAGTGGCATCCCACTGAGTGCAGGAGCCACCAAGAATATCCAGATCATCAGCAAAATGAGTTCGACGGTTAGAAGGCTCGAAACCGAGATCATGACCTTGAAGGAGGAAAACGAGCAGTTGGTGGCTCAGAAAGATGCGGCACAAAGAGAGATTCTCGACCGGTCTGATTTTGTTCTGAAAATCAGCAACCTCGAAGCCGAAGTCGACTCGCTAAAGGCTTCATTGTTGGAAAAGGAAAAGAACGAAGAGACGCTTTTGGAGGTGATTGGCGAGAAGTCCGAACGCGTGGAGGAATTGAAGGCCGATGTGGATGACCTTAAGGACCTCATGCGCCAGCAAGTGCAACAGATGATAGAGATGCAGGGAAAGTGATGGACTTTTTGGAAAGAACTTAAGGTCTTTTCAAAACCACATCAATTAGAACCAAGTGTTTCATTGGGATCCATGGTTTTTGGACCACATCTCTTTAACTGTCGTTATGCCTGGCTTGTAAGAAGGAACTGTTTGGTGGAAGAATGTTTGGTGGAAGAAAGTGTTTCGTCTTCTTCCGAGAAGCTCGGTGGTCAGCTGTTTAAGCCGAAAGACTAAGGATAAAGTCTTGAACCATGTCTTGTGGTCTAGTCCTGCAGTTAAACCACTATGAGCTGATAAGTGATGTGGTTCCGTCCACTACTTATTCAAACCGCCTGTCTCTCGATTCACTAACATATAGTGGCATCGATGGAGTATAAACCCCCGGATTTCATTTTTTGTCAGTAACTGCTGGGCCGTGGATACTTAAGAAACCGAGATCCAGTCCGTCCATCCTTCTAGTCCATCCATTATTTAAATCCATCCGTTTAGGGCCTGAATGATTATTTGCATCAAATAAAAGAAAGAATTGTTATCTTACTTTAATCCTAGATCAGAAAAGATAATAGAGCCATATCTTAGGGTGTACTGGTCTATCTCCCCATTGGACGTTTCAACTCTTGAAACGATTAAGTTGTTCAACTTCAATTCTCAACTCTTCAAACTGTCAATTGTCCAACAATCCAAATCAAATGCTTTTTGTTATTCGATTGGGTCACCGGTACACCCTAAGATGTTTCATATACTCCAGGCGTGCCCTGATCCTCTCTCTGTTTCGAAGCATTATAAAAAATTATAGTGGCTGTAGAAGGGGGGGAAGCAGTAGTTATATAGTAAATTTTGCGATGGCTGCAAAACGCCACCCCCCTTTTGCGATGTTCACAAAAACGATAAATGAGGGGAAACCCCACTTTTTGAAAACTATATAAATGCGGCCACTTTCCCTCTCTATCTTAATATCTATTTTTACAGCCTATCTTACCAAGTCCAATTGCTCTTGCCCAATCCACTTCAATCATGCCTACTCTATAATGACTACACAATATCCACTCCACTGATCTTTTCACTAAGTGTGCCTCTCACTAAAGTGCAGTCTTTTTACTAGACTTTTAGTGCACTTTTCTGGAGAGTGCGGTGTTTGGGTGCAGGAGCTGAGGCGCGCACTTGACGGCACGCTTCAAGGAATTGCTCTTTAACATGTCTCGCAGACCGTCTTTTGGAACCATCCAACACGACCGGGAACGACACTATGGGCTCGATTACCCCCCAAACGAGGTGGAGATTCTGCGGATGCAGCAAGATCCTCGGCTGCGCTTTTATGCCCGGAATTCGCCCCGCTCCGTGGTCTGGCCCACTTTCTTACCTTACCCCACAGAACCGCAGCACGACCGGGCCAAGTTCTTGGCTCATATAGTGGCCCACCTTTATATTGCTTTACGGAGCCAGGATCTCCAGGGGGCCATTTCCGTGAGTGCAAGGGACTTGGCCGCCCTCCGGGATGTCCTGGGGTTTTCCGATGTGGACGTGGCCTTGGAGACCAATCTCTTTGAAATGGCCGAAGATAACGGTGTCCATGACCACGGTGATGATTTGCCCGATGCCGAGGCCGACGATGATGACCAGGAGCTTGAAGATGACGATGAAGACGACGATAATACCGATGACGAGGATGACTACGATATGGCTTACGATGAGGATGCAGAGAAGGACGGCGGCTATACGTTTTTGTCGGGAGGTTCTGCTAGCCAGCACCGCAAGTCACCCAAGTCGGCTGCCGTGGTCAACGTACGCACCTGGACCCATGAGCTCCTCGTGTGGCTCAAGATGAAGTACGATATGCCCATCTCCTTGCGGATCTCGCTAGCAAAGGTCTACTATGCCATCTGCTGCAGCAGGGGCCAACACCTTAACCTTAAGATCTACGTGCGGACGTTTGAAACGCTCACGAAACACCTGGACCTTTTAAAGGCCCATGGCTTGGTGTTGCCCTGGACTCCGGTGCTCAACGACCTTCTTTTGCACTTCCCCACCGCTGATGCCTTACACCATCCCCTGGAAAAGAAGGAACTCGGCCAAGTGCTTAAATTGGGTGAACGCGCCGCCAACTTCTTCGACCAGGACGCCTTGCCGGAGCTTTTTAGACACTTGGCTTCCCGCTTCTCCATCCCCAATGCCACTTCCGTGCTCTGGTGCATGCGCGTGTTGCCACAGAACTTTGGCTCAGTTATAGATTCTTTGGATACCCGCCATTATATCCCAGGCTTCTTTGCCATGTGGCGGAAACTCAGCACCAGCGATGGCATCGACCTGCACGTGACGTCGGTCTTGGGCAAGACCGCCATGTCGTACTTGATGCATCTTGCATCCTCTGGCTCTGAATCTGAGGCCCAGGATTTCGGCATTTACACGTCCCTCCAGTTCCGTCATATCATGAACTCACTTGTTACCAGTTTAAGCATCAACACCAAGAAATTTGGTTCAGTCAAGACGAAATTCTTCCATGGATATGCGAGTGCCATCGTCTTCTCGCTCAATGGCCTGAAACCTTTGGTGAAAAACGGCATTCTCGACCAAATCAGTACCATTCTCAATGCCATTGAAAGTTATGTGCATCCTTCCAATAGTGGTGATTGGTCCAGACCGATTTCCAAGTTGGTCCATAGCTTGGCATATCAGTTTCTTAAGAGATACAATATGGAACGCCAACCTTACGGTTCGTTATACACTCTTCCCGAAAACCTCAAGATTCCAGATGCCGTTGTCAAACGATTTGTGGCCATTCTTATTCCTTTGGTGCATACAGGACTCCAGTCCAAACGTGAAAGTGCATCTGAGGCGTATTTGATGGCATTGGGCCACTTGGCGCATTTGGACCAAGAATCCACTCTTGGGTGCATTTTGCCCGACTTATACGAGTCGCTCCAGGGCGTGATCTCTACACATCGAGTGATCATTGGACTCGAGGCATTACAGAAAACGGCCCGCTACTTTGCGGCGGTTCCTGTGTACAGACTCCACCTTCCTCGGCTCCTAGAAATGTTACTTCCCGGAATCGATTCCAATGACTTAACCAAAACAATCCATACGTTGGATGTGTTCGCCACGGTGGCCACTTTTGTGCCGTTGGCCGACTTGGCGGATGGAAAAGGCGATATGGGTCTTGCTTTGGAAATCACAAACCTGCACCTAGAACATCTCCACCGGCAACTTTTCGGCGAATCTGCTACCTTTGAATTTGACCCCATTTTGGAGTTGCAGGCCTTGAAAGAGTCCACATCATCATTCAAATATATTGTCAAGTCCTTGTGCAAGCGGCTTTTCTTGCTCATTGAAAACCTTCCGGATTTGGCCAAAAGCCACGGCGTGGAAAAGTACTTACTGGAGATTTTGCCCAAACTCGTGATTGTGATTCTCGAGGGCATGTCCGATGATATTTTCGTTGCATTTCGCCAGGAATGGCTTAACTTCATTGCTGATCATACCATCCATGCGGTGGTGGAGGTAGTGGCCGATATTGTGGGGGCCATCATTAAACGGGACCCCAGCCACTTTAGGAAATTGGCTCCGGTGTTGATTGATAAGATCTACGAGGAAGTGTCTGAAAATGGGGCTGGACAGTCTCGTACTGGGGTGGATATCATTCCACGTGACCAGACGCTTTTCTGGAATCTCCTCATCTTGAACTCGGCCGTGGGCAATGCTGGGCTGCAGGTTGTTCCTCTCGGCAAAAAGTTGCAGGAGCTCTCGTTCTTTTTGATGGAATCAGTGAAAGGCCCAGTGGTTTTTGGCAGTTCCCAGCTTCTTAACCAGATGCTTCAGGGTGTGACCAAAATCCGACTCAGTGAGTCACGGCTTGTGAGCCCGAAATACGTGGAAAAACACGGCTTCACGGAGGAGTGTTGGGGCGGATTTCAGTTTGACGAGTACCGCTTATCGAAGGAGAACTTGACCTTTGATTGGTTTATGCCGGGGGATGTGGAGATCGACTTTGCGGTGTCTTCATTCAAGGCGCACATGTCCAAGTCGCTCACGAGCATCCTGGGGATTTTGAAGAGCTTTGTGGCCAATGAAAAAGCCGGAGAAGCCAGTTCCTTGAACTTAGCCGATGAACTCAGGGCCAACTTTCTCTACCTTGGCTATGGGCTTAGTGGAATGTCCAATCTCTTCGATCCGTCTTTTGACGAGGATATTCCCGAGCTAAGCAATACCGGTGGTTCGATTCAGAGCCGGTTTCGGCTTCTCGAGGGAATCCGCAAGATCGGGGCCGCCAAGTTCCCCGAGAACGAGCCGGAAATCGAAGCCATCCACGAGAATTTGGAGCAGATCGTGCGGGACATCGAGGGCTTGGACGAGGATGCCGTGATGTCCGACTCCAACGATGCAGGAGCAGGCGTCGAACTCAAACTTGTGGCGTCCAACGAGGCCAGTTCCGGCATAGACTTCAAGCTCGGGCAGGTCAATGGGTCAGTTGAGAGTCTCGAGCTGAAAACCCCACAGCCACGGCTTTCAGAATCGCCCAAATTGGACGCCTCGGGAAGGGCTTCCCCCAATCTCGCCGGAATGGACATGTCTTCAGTCAACCCCGGGATCACCTTCCGGGAAAGAAAGCTCTACACCAGCAGCTACTTTTTCGGAGACGATATCCATACCCGGCGCCGCAACCAGGCGTATTTGGAGATCCACCGCATGCGCCACTTGGTGGGCAAGAGTCTCCACCTCATTTTCCGGTTCATGAAGACCCATCTCTTCGACAACACCAAGCTATTCAAGCACTTGCTCTACACGTTGAATCTCTGGTTCAATGATGTGGGCCGAGAACGGCTCTTGGACCATAGCCACGCCCGGATCTCCATGGGTTACGTGGCGCAGCTTCAGCAGGTGAAGAAGCTCAAGAAGCCATTTACAAGAATCTACTTCGGGGCCCGGTTGGAAAACTACCACCTGATGAGGGTAGCTTTACATGCTGCTTCCAGAACCATGTCTCCTTTGGATAAGGTGCTTCTTGAAGATATCGTGAAGATGGCTTCTTCGACATATGCATCCATTGCCGATCCAGCGCAGACCACTCTTACCGAGTCCATGAAAAGAGTCAATGGCTCCTATGGCATCATTGTCAAGTATGCACTCCGGCACCTTTCCAAGGCACTCAAAGAGAAAAACTACAAGTCCATCAAAACAGTTCTTGCGGTTTTCCAGCTCAAAAGTGTCCGGCCCAAGCTCCAGGGTGACTTCTTCAATCTCCCCAAGTACTTGACCTTGCTCAACAAATGTTTTGGAATCGACGACGAGGATATCAACGGCACCTCGCAAAACTCCATGAAAGAGTTATGTGGCTCAGTGTTTTCGCCGTCCAGCACGTGCTTGATCCAAACCGACTTGGTGGAGTCCATCAAACCTCCGGAAGAATTCATTGATCTTGAGGTGAAGGTGCTCAAATGCGCCAAGGACTCCAAACGGGGCATTTACCTTGACAAAATCAAGGAGTTGGAGACCGTGGCCATCACGTGTGCACGGAATGCCACGCATTGGAGATCCAGCTCGCTTAATCTTTCGCTTGTGGTGATTTTGCAGAATAAAATCGGGGTTCCGGCCAGTGCTGAGGCTTTCGAAGTGTTAACCAAGGTGGCCAGTTCAGACCACCCTATTCTTTCCAGATTGGCTCTCACGGGGCTTACCAAGTTGGTCAACAATTTGCAGATTCTCTCTGCTTATGACCATAACGTGGAGAACGGGTATAATGCGGATTATACGATGAACTCGATGAAGAGTATCGACACTAGACCGGAAAACGGCCAGTCATTCCAAAAGAAATGGCAGTTGGAGATGATCAACCCTGAGCCTTCGTTTTTCATCGATAACCGGTTGGGAACGGGCTGGCTCTTTTGGGACGAGAGCATTTGCGTGGTGAAAAACACCCAATTCACTGAAATGGAAATGAGTGACTCCGATGAAAAAGCCCTTGACAAATTTGCCAGTCAAGTGACCAAGACTTGGTTCCTGGAAATCGTCAATCTATGGATTGCCGATGCCAACCTTGCTTTCCAAGGCACAGATGTGTACATCACCGCGGTGCTCGTGATGCTTATGTCCAATGGGCGTATCCAGCACATGACCTTTGGGGACTTGCTCCAGATCATTGAAAACGCTTACGATAAAGACGAAAAAGCTTCGCATATCGTGGTGTGTGAGTTGGTGACGGGAGTATTGGTGGGGTCCAAATATATCCATCCTGACTTCCAGGCCCAAAGAGATGAGTTTCTTTGTGGGTTCCTCACCCGGATCTTTGCCAATGACTTGACTCCCGAAACAAAGAATATCTGGAACATTTTCGCCTGGTGGACGCCAGCTCATATTGATACCCGTCGGTTTCCCCTTATCCGAGACGTGATTTTGAAGTATAAGGTGCCCAAAGACTCGGATTCGGCGCTCAATGGAGCCACCATGCTCAACTATATGAAACTGTTTGTTTCGGCCTTCACCAGGGCTTGTCCCAATCCGGAAGAGTTGCTTGACTTGGCCTATGAAAACGCAGACAATCGGTACGAGGCCATCCGCGAGCAGGTGGGCTCGTTGATCACCGTGACTTCGTTCACCTTTTATGGCGAGTCGTTTGCTAGCATGGAAGACTTCTTGGCCACATCCACCGAAACTCCAGACTTTGTTAGTACACGGAGCATGAACCAGGGCTTCTATGAAAGGCTCCTCGGCCTCTTTTCTCGCATCCAAAGGTGTCGGGTGCAAGTGGAAAACGACCTGGTTCCTGAAATCCTCAGGTCCGAGTACATCTATTGTGCCACCACGCTCTTGAGCTGGCTTAAGCAGGCGCTCAACACTAGCACCGCCGTGCAGTACCAACACATGGTGGGCAGCCACATTGTGCCATTCCTCCTTGACCTCATGAACATGAAGGAGGTGTGTATGTTGGGCAACATCGACCCCGTGACCCCGTTGCGCAAGGTGTCGCAGATCCCTTTCGACCACGCGGCTCTAGACCTTACGGTCCAAATGCTCGACGAGTACCTGGCGCAGAACTTGAATGTGTTGCAGTCGCTTGTGCTTGGCCAGTTCACCGAGGTGTTGTACTTCCGCAACCTCTTCAAGTTGAGTGCAGAACAGCGGAACAAGATCTTGGACTTCACCAATTCGTTGATGTATCATAAGAACCTCGAGATCCGCGAGGCTCTGGCCAGCACGTTTTCGGGGCTCATCCACACCACTCCCCCACACGAGATCGAGAGGATCGTGGAGCTTTATAAGAAAAGGTACTCTTTGGACTTGGACCGCATTCGGAAGGTCCACCGCAAGAACCAATTCAAAAACCTTCCTGCTTCCGATACAGCCGTTCTCCACGGCGCAGCTCTTGGGCTTGGGGCCTTGGTGCATGCATTCTCCTTCAACTCGCCTCCGCCCTTGTGGATCCCCGAGATCTTGACCATCTTGTCCAATAAGGTCTGTGGCATCCCCGGTATTGTCGGCAAAACGGCCAAGGAGACTCTTGGACAGTTCAAAAAGACCAGGCAGGATAGCTGGCACATCGACAGCCATGTGTTCAACGAGGAGCAAATGCAGGACCTCGAGGGCGTGCTCTGGCGAAGCTACTTCATCTAACCAGTCGCTGTCCCTGTCCCACCCATTCCACCAGATTTGGGCGGGTGAAGCCTATCGGTTAGTCAATTATCAAGCGATAAATTAAAAATGTATCAAGCGATAGATTAAAAATGTATCAAGCGATAGATTAAAAATGTATCAAGCGATAGATTAAAAATGTATCAAGCGATAGAAATCAAAAATGTATCAAGCGATAGAAATCAAAAATGTGTAAGATTGCAATCTCATACTTTATGAGGTTCGCACGGCCTGTATATTCCCCATACTTCCTGGTCCAAATTGTTCCATCAGATAGTTAGCATTCAACTGAGCGATCCTCTTCAGTCCCCATTTACGCTCAATGAACGAAACTTGTCTAGAATTCAGACCAAAAGTCAACTGGCTGTAAATTGTCCTCGGAAGTAGCTGAAATTGTCCTCGGAAGTAGACAACCAGATAGTAAACCAGATTATGAGTAGATTTCACAATTCTCAATTTTTGGAGTTATAAAATAACCAAAAATAAAAAAGAGAAGAAAAGAAATGAGAGATTTTCGTGGAACGCCGTTTCATAGCGACTGGGACTTTTCTCAAGTTATTTCTTGGAAGCAGGGAATTGCGCAGCCTTTTATATCTCGCGGTGCGCCCGCTCCTGCATGGCTGGTGGCTGCAAATAAACTGGGCGGGGTGAGAAAAGGGGGAATTTGTCTATATATAGCCCCCTCGCCCCTTCCCTCAAAAACCTCCTTTTTTTTGTTTTCATCTTCTTTCCGTTTATTTTTGTGAATTTTGTTAATTCCACTTAGGCATTTTGTTACGATGCATCCCCAAAACAAAGCCTTCGAGGGGATTCCCTTTCCATCTACAGAATGCCTGTTTCCACTCCCTGCTACTTGACTCACTACGAGTTTTTACTACATACCGAGGGTTTTTGCTACATACCACGAGTTTTTACTATAGACTACTGGTACTTCTACTTTGACTTATACTTTGATGAAAGTTGGATGAAAGTTGGATGAAATTGGAGCCTTATAGTTGGACTTATAGTTGGACTTATAGTTGGACTTAAAGTTGGACTTATAGTTGGACTTATAGTTGGACTTATAGTTGAACCTATAGTTGAGCCTCATAGTTGAGCCTATAATTGGGCTCATATTTGGACTTAGAGCTGGCAAAGCATTTGAGATTCCAATTCATCTTTGATTAGTACTATTGACTTAATGTCTAGTACTCATACCGATTACTGCCAGGACAGACTCTTAATTGCTGACTATTAGTTCTTCTGGTACTTACTGCTACTGATAGTTAAGCTGATTTCTCTCAAACTGGAGAGGACCAAGGAGCTTATTTTGTGTTTGCCGAAGCTGGATTGGAGATCTGCTAACAGTCATTTCCGAAACCACCCCGAGTCTGGTTGAGAGATATGAAGATGATTTAACTGGAGCTCAAAAGATTTTTAAAGGGGGATCTCAAGATTATAGTCATGATACTACTGACGGTCATGATACTTTAGTGAAAGCCTGGTATTCTCGTGACATTATGACTGGGTCTTATGGTTAGCAGCCTATGACGTCTGTATGAACATTTGGACAATGAAGGCTACGAGTCGAGCATCGAAATGTTAGAGGACTTGAAACCTATGACTGAATTTGGAACATTCAGAGGTTTGTATCCTGGATTCTGATCCCGATTCTTTTGAAACCATGTTGAATCTGTCCTGGTTATCTAAACTTTGCTGGTCTTTCTCCTTGTTTGCCGATTTCTGCCACCTATAGTTCAGGATATTTGTTTTCTTGGCTGTTTGTTAGTGTTCATTGGCTTTACATTTGCAGCCACCTCTGAACCACTTTCCAGCTCACGCTACCGATGAAATCAACAAATCTGGCTTTGCATTGCTTATGGAAAGTCATCATACTATCGCTAATGGGAAGTCATACTGTCATAGCTTGCAAGGTGTTACAAATCTAACAGGTGCCATAATCAATTTCATGTTTGATTCAAGTGCTCCATTATGGCCCGGAAACGACCGGGTTCGTTCCTAACTGCTCCTGAGACACTTGGAGGAAAGTCAAAGCAAAAGATCTTTATTGGGTTCAAATTATCTAGTCGAGAGGTGTGCATGCATATAACATGTGCTAAAATCATCACTCACTTCCTCCTAATTACTTGGGGCAACGGCCTGCACCAACACCAGTCTCTCCGCCTCGGAAATGTTATCGAAAATAGCATGGTACAAGGCATCGTTGGACGCCTGCAACGCCGCAGAAAAGTCCCGGAAGTATGCTGCAGCATCCAAGTTATCCAAAGGAGTCAGACCCAAAACATCCTCAAATACAGGCTCATCGTCAAAGTCCAATGTTCCTGCAAGCTTAGAGTTTTCCTTATCCAAGAACTCAAGGTACTTTTCCGTGTTTGAAGAGTCCGGCACATCAGACCCTTCCTCAGCAGCGTCCAAATCAAACTCATCGGCATCTTGGTTGAAGTCATAGTGCAGAGATCCCAAGAAGTCGTCTGCTTCAAATTCCGTACGTTGCTTGTCCAAGTTCTTGATGGCCTTGGGCAACTCGTTTAAGAGAACCGAAAAGGCAGGGCCCATGCGCTGCACCAACGAAGGCACGTGCTCCAACGTTCCATTGGTGCACATGGAAGCAAGGCCAACAAGAGTGATTTTGATATCGTACACTCTCTTGATGTGCGGCACCAAAGCCACAAGCCTCTCGAAGTACGTCTCCAAGCACTTGTGTTCTTGCAAGTAGCCCAAGGTGGCAGGAGCATCGTACATGATACAGGTGGTGATGAAGTTGAGCTGGGCCACCAAGAGCAGATCAAACTTGGGTTTGGCTGATGATGCCAGTTGGGCCAGTTTGGGTGGTTGGTCCACTTGGGACTGTGCAAAAGCTGGCAAAATAGCATTGCACAATTTTTCAATGCACATGTTCAGCTGGAGGGAAAGGTTCAAGGTTTGGGCCAATTCACAGGCCAGCAGAAGGTCATTATATCCCGAGCTATGGTCATCCTGCAGAGCCACCAAGAGGACGATGGACATAAGGTGCAGCACAAGCTCCGGGTTCTGCTTGAGCGTTTCGGCTCCATACACCATATAGAACCGCAAGCAAATTGAGAGTTCTTCAGTGTACATGAGAGCAAAGCCGTTCTCGAACAGGCGGGCCAAGAGCCCCAAAAACCGCCACAGTTCAGGTGAAACTTGCGTCATGAGGAAGATGGAGTTCTCGATGAGCTCTCCCACCTCCGCTAAGAAATCGTCCAAATCATTGGTTAGCACATAATCAATGACGGGCGAAAACGTTTGCTCCAAAACCACAAGTGTGTCCTTGGAATTCTCAAACGATAGTAGCACAGTGACCATGGTGTTCAACAAGCCCACGGCCGCAGCTATTTTATCGGAGATTTCATCGTTGAAGTCGGAATCGAAGTCCACGTCGGCCGACCCATTGTCCCCAGCCTCCTTGATATCTTTGGCTAACCTCAAGAACTGCTCCACCAAGTTCTTGGTCAAGTCCACACCAAACGGCTGCAACTGGGTAGCAAAGTTCTCCACGCAGTCCTGCATCACCACCGACACCACTTCGTTATCGATTTCATTGGACAAGGCCAAAAGCTTCGACATGGTGGGCAAGATGATGGCACTAAGAATCTCCCGGAACGTGGCCTGGTGCATATAAGCCTGAATGCCCAAAGCACTCTGCAAGCTGACGGGCAAGCTGGCGGAGTCGTCGCTGGTGAAAGCACGGAGGATTCCGTTATACAACACGCTCATGGTTTCCTTGTTCTGGAACTCCAAGTCCAGGAACTTCAGGCACACATCCAAGGTACGGGCCTGGAGGAACTCATGGGGCGAGGCCAAATTGGGCAACACCAAGTCGGCTAAAATGCCCTCCATTTGCAGGTAGAACGGAGAACTGGTTGCTGTGAGCATATGGCTGATTCCGCCCAACAAGCGCAACGCACCATCCTTTTTGCGGGCCACCTCCAAAGTTTCCTGGGTCTTGGCAAGATCAGAAAGCGTGGTATAAGCGAACAGAAGAATGGGCTCCAAGGTGGACTTCTTCCGTTTGGTGATGAAGGTCACCAACAACCCCAAGGCCGCCACATCGGGCTCCAGGTCATCGAAGTTGTCCAACTTCAGGTTGATATAATCGTTGGGGTCCACGTCAAACATCTCAAGTGTTTCGTCCGTGGGGCAGAGCAACGGGTACACAAAGTGCAGCACAATGTTCTCGAAGTATGGCTTGAGCAAGGCCCACGTGGCCTTCTGGGTGACACACTGGCTGAGGAACTCCAACAAGTGGTACAATGCAGGACCCGGCATCCAGGTTTCTCCCCGGCACCAGCGCTCAATAAGCATCAAGAACACCGACATGAGGTGAGGGATGCAGTCGGTGACGAACACATCTCTGAAGCCATCATATTTGAAGCGCAGAGAAAGGTCCCGAGAAGCATAGCGGCAGAACAAGCGCTCCACATTGGCCACGGCCCATTTGTAGCACTTGGCCATCTGGGTCTGGGCCCTTTCCAGAGGCGAGAGCGACGATTCTGTGATGTAAGCAGGAGCGGGCATGGTGACAACGGTACAGTGGAAGCCCACCCATTGCACCAAGTTGTCCTTTGTCTGGAGCACGCGAGGCATGTCGAAATAAGTGACGAACTTATAACACTTGAGCACGAGCTTAAGAATGGTGGCCAGAATCTCATTGAGTTCCAGCTGCACGATCTCCTGGCCCAAAGCCATCAAGTGCGGGAACACCTCCTCGACGATGGGATCCAAGACCTTTTCCCGCTCATCGTTATCCACATAGCGATAGTAGCGACAGAGTTCGGCAAAACACAGCACCCCGGTGTACACGGCCGACAAGTCTGTCTTCTTCTGGAGCAAGGCAGCCACTTGCGGGAGAAACTGGGGCCATTTCTGGGGGTACTCCTGCGACACCAAGACCCTTAAAACAGGCACCATCTGGTTCTTCATGGCATAGTCCACCGAGGATAACACCTGCACGAAGCGGTCGAGGATCACGGGCCGTTCTCCATCGTCGATATTGGACGACTTGGGGTGGCCCCAGTACCGAACCACTCGGTTCTTGAAGTACACCGCCGCTGCGGTCTTACAGGGCAATGGGGCATCTGGGGCCAGGAGAATGTCCAAGCATGCACCCAAAAAACCCGGCGTCATGGAAAGTTGCCGGAGGTGTGTTTCGCCCTGCTGGCGCATCTCCTGGTTGACCTCGAGCGTGGCTGCAAAACACTGGAGAAGGGCGTGGGGATCCATGGTGGTTTGGCGACGGCTGGCTCTAACTCTCGGAGAAAAAGGCCTTCGCACTCGCTTTTTTGCCTACACATTGCAAGAAGAACCACCGTCACATTTCCGCGCTCCTCTCCAATACTATTCCATCCACTTCATTCTACATTTTTACTATTTTCTTTATTCTACTTTTCTCTACTTTATTCTGCTTTTTTTTTGATGCTACCAAAACCACCTATTTTTTTTTTTGTTCAGTTTGTGGGTTTTAGAGGTTGGGATCCACATCAAGAGCCCGTCACGTGACTGCATCGGGGTGGGTGCGAAGCCAGATTTCAGTTCCACTTTAAAGAAACAACCCCATACTTCTGGAGATTCTGGAGATTCATTATTCACATTATGGTTTAAGTAGGGATAGGACAAAAAGGAGTAAAAAGGAATAAAAAGAATAAAAAAAGGACAAAAAGGAATAAAAAAAAAAGAGTAAAAAGGACAAATAGAATAAAAAAAAATAGAGTCAAGTGGCATCTTTCTAATTTCCATGTGTCAACTCACGACTAAACTCATTTACCCGATAAATGGCCCTTAAACTCTGGCGAGTGGAAGAACCCCCTTGATTTTTTTTT
>NKZZ01001677.1:0-99771 GCA_002370815.1 Metschnikowia hamakuensis | reverse complement strand
AATTGTTTTTTTTTTTTTTTTTTTTTGTGGCATATATTTATATATATAAATGTTTATTCGTAACTAAAAAGTAACTACGAGTTCTGGCGGAGAGACTTTGGTGGTGCGCGATGTCAACGGACATTACGGATGGAATGCGGACAAAAGGTATGGACTCAGTGTTTCAAGCATCCTATATGCAGAATAGAAATGGTTCATGGCCGGAGGTCAATAGAATGTAGTAGACCGGTGCACCCTAATTGAGAAGAGTATATGATAGGAGTATGAGAGGAGTATGAGAAGAGTATGAGAAGAGTATGAGAAGGGTATGATCAGAGTATGATATAGAGGAAAGGGCAGAGCAAGAGAAAAAAAAAGAGAAAGAGAAAGAAAGAGAAACAGAAAGAAAGAGATGAGATTCTAGGAATTAGTTTGTTTGTTTGTTTGTTTGTTTGTTTGTTTGTCTGTTTGGACACAGTCCTTTTTAATGGCCTTGGTGCGCTTTCCAGAGTTTTCAACCGTGGGATGGTTTGCAGGTGACGTCGCATAGGTTGAGGTTTGGATCGATTATGTGGGCGCGAGACATGGCGCGCTCCTATGCCTAAGGATCATTGATTCCGTGGGGGCACTGGATGTCGCGAAAAGCATCGTCCATCTCCACCGATGCTTATTCGCGTGAGTCTGCTTACTGTCCCAGTGAAGTTTTCTAAAAAAAAAAATAGGATAGACCAGTACACCTTATAGTAGGGTGTACTGGTGTATAGGGGATCGATTGGTAATTTTGTAATTTTGTAGTTTGGAGTTTGTAGTTTGTTGTTTTGTAGTTTGGAGTTTCATAGTGTGGAGTCTCATAGTTTGGAGTTTGTAGTGTGGAGCGGTGATGTGCGACTGCGCACCGCACCAAACCAAATCCTCAAGCGCACCAAAAAAATCTCAAAAAATCTCAAAATCTCAAAATCTCAAAATCTCAAAATCTCAAAAATCTCATCCGTCACGATTACATCAAGAAATCGAGTGTCGTCTACAACTAGAAATTTATTATAAAATGAATTAATAGAAATTCATAGAAATTAATAGAAATTCATAGAAATTAAGTGATGATCAGAGACCAAGATTATTAATTTAATAATAAAATTAAGAATTATTAAGTGAGGAGAAGGTTAAAAATGAGCAGAAACTAAGAATTGAAAAAAAATTAGAACCCACGAATTAATAAAAAATCAAAAAAAAACTACAAGTGATAAAAAATCAGAAATTACGAATTAATAAAAATCAGAAACTAAGAATTACCAAAAAATCAGAAATTAAAAATTAATGTGACCAGAATCAAGATTATTATTAAGTGATGGTGGTTGGGATGGAAATAACCTAGACTATTAAACGTATGTCGCGAATATCAATAAGTGAACCAATCTATTGTATTTGAACAAATCAAATTCGAAAATTTTTAAAACCAGGGATATGGACCCCGTCATATAAAATTTAAGGTTATGTTTTTTTCTTTTTTTTTTTTTTTGGTTTGGTTTGGTTTGGTGGAATGGGACTGGTTGAAGAGGCCGGCGTATGTGCAGGATCTCGGGGATTAAATGTAAGTTTCCGAGATTCTAGCCTCAATTTTCATATTTTCTACTGCCTAAAGTTTTTAAATATGATTGATTTGACATTCAATTTTATAATTCTGTTCTAACCATTGAACTATTTGAGCAAAGGAGAACTAGTGTGAATTGAACTCACCTTAGTAGGTGTTTTACGTGTTCTAACTATAATTTATACATCAATAACATTAAAACAAACCGATCTAAAAGAAGACCTCCACCAAAGAATAATATACCAGTTTGTGGAGAAAAAAATGAATCAGTTGAATTTAAGATATGCACTTATGATGCTTGTCTGCAGGACATTATCTATCTGTATAGGTCGGCTAGGGGTAGAATTTCAGGGTTCCAGCAACCGCAGCGGGCCAAGCTTTGGTCAACAGATGCTTACCCTATCACAAATGTCATATATCTGATTTCAACAAATTCCATCGAGTGGGTCACCAGTAAACGTACCCTTTATTCGTGCTCTCCTGCATGCGCCTGCATATAGGCCCCAATGGCACTGCATCTCTCTATACACCCATATACTTCCATAAAAAAATCTATATTTCAATCTCCACTAAAATATAAATATCTCAATTTTACAAGAAAATATATAAATTTCCGACTTTTTGATGTACTTTTCAAGCCAGAAACACCAAAAAGCGAGCCAAAACCCCCAATGATCGAGTCAAACCCCCAAAAATCAAGCCAAACCCCCCAAAAATCAAGCCAAAAACCGGTATTTATTACTGTTTGAGTCACAATCTACATCTAATGTGGCTGGATCAGCGTGGAAACATATTCTGATAAAAAAAATAAAGCAAAGATAGAAAATGAATGGGAATTAATGTTAAATGTCATGAAGGGTCACGTGATGTACAAATTATTAAAGCTACGAAAACTAAAGCTACAGCTATTGATGAACCGGTAAATATATTATAACTTTATAAGATAATATCTCTAAACCTAACAATTTACAAAGTTAAAGTCTTGTGGTTTATATTACTGCTTATTATATCTTATATCATATTTATATCATATTTCCCCCGCCCGTCATAAATTTTCGGTGGGACTATATCTACAATTTCTACTTTGAAGCTTGTGGATTATTTGCTTTAATGAAAGCCTTTTTCTTCTTATGTGCAGTTTACTATTCATGTACAAAAAGTTATTACACTAGTGGTAAAAACATATTTCTATTTATTATATTACTATATCCCTGTATTATTCCAATATAATTATGGTTTATATGATTTCTTTCTTTTTATCTTTTTAACCGTAGTGAATAAAATAACATTATATTACATATCATTAATGTAGAATTATCTATCTAAATAGGTATATCTTATCTCATTGGGAATCGAACCCAAATAATTACTTTAGAAGAGTATTGTTCTAACCATTGAACTATAAGATATATCTTACCTAAAAAAAAAAATAAAAATAATTTAGGTAAGTAAATAATTATAATAGTAACCTTTTTGTTTAAAAATAAAGTATATAAAATGTACGATAAAAAACATGACATATATAAAGATATAGCAATACTATATTTACGATATGGATTAATATCAGCAATGGTAGCTACAGGAATGTCAGTGATAATAAGAATGGAGCTGTCTGGGCCTAACCCACAATACTTGAACGGGAACAATCAAGTGTTTAATGTTATGGTCACAGGACATGCAATAGGAATGATTTTCTTATTTGTGTATTCTTTTATAGGGAAACCAGTAGTTATAAGTGTATTTATAGATAGCTGGACCCGTACACCCTATTATAGTATGATTAGATCCATTTACTAAAAAAGATTTCGATTTTTACATCTTTGATATATAGCAAGAAATTTAGCAATACCATTATTTAATATGTTAGTTCTTTGTACGATAATTTTTTGTTCCTGCATATAACCCGCTTTACCCTTCTTTTATACTGTCTAATCTTACTCTCTATTCTTTAATGCTTTATTATTTTAATTAAAGGCCATTCTCTTGAGTTCCATCCCCTAGTAGTTGCCCTGAGCCTTGGCCTTCTCCGTGTGGTCGTCGATATCCTCAGCATCCCAAGGGTATGCAATCCACACGTCTTCCACGTGCTGTCCCACCAAGTAGCGGCCGGAATCGAACAATTCCTGGGGGAGCTGGGCCCGTTTTTCCTTGCGCTTATTGTGGAGCACAAAGAGAGAGAAGTTGGTGGTTCGGCCATCGCCAAGCTCCTCCTCAAGCTTCTTCACGTCTCGGTAAAGCTCACTATACGCATAGTGGAGTGTGGTACGAGTGTCATCCACCTCATCCACGATAATCACGTTCTTCCCCACCAACGTGTCCAAGTGCAGGGCCAAGTTGCCGAAATCGATCCACTGGGTGCGCACGACTTCCTTCCCAATCGTCTCTTGGTTGGCATTTTCGCCTAGTTGCTCATAGAGAGAAAGCCCGATGGCCTGGATGGGGATATTGCGCTTGTTTTCCTTGAGAAACGACCGCAAGATCCGGGCCGGAATAAAGCCTCCTCCTCCAATGGCAATGATGAGGTCGATCTGCGTGCCGGACTCCTTGATCTGCTGCGCAGCCTGCTGGCACAACTTGTGCACGATGTTGTAGGAGATGTAGAGTTTTTCGTCCATTGGAGAGTCCTTCAAGTCCATCGAGTCCATTGAGTCATGGAGTCCTTCAGGTACATGCAGGCTTCATGCAGGCTTTATTGAAGGTCGCACTTACTGTGTGCATGCAAAGTGCGCGAGTCCATCAGTCCACACTATTTGAAGCAAATTGAGATGAGAATCAACCAAAAATGGAGAACAGTTTTTTTCTTTCAATCCTGTATATTGCTTGATTCTGGAACCTTGACATAGTCTTAATTTCCACTAATAAGAAATGTCCGAGCTTTTCATCCCACCATCTCTATTCCCACTTCTATTCCCCCTTCTATTCCTTTCACCATGTACTATGCCCATACGACTGAAGTAGAAGGACTATAGCAATACCCAACTGAACAAATTATTGATGACTAATTAGGCACAGTAGAGAATAGAATGAAAATAGAGCATTCTAGTCCTCTGTTTTTCTCTCTTTCTGTCCTCTATCTTCTGTCCTGTGTCCTCTGTCTTTTGTCCTCTGTCCTCTGTCCTCTGTCTAATATAACTCCATTCCTTGTAGAGTTATAAGCTGCGGAGTGCTAGATCTCTGAGTTAAAGACTAGAAAAGACAGTCATGGAGAATGAACAACAACAGGAGTGGAGAAAAAGGGAATCGCCAGTATAATGGAAGGCAGCTTTTTGGTGGTGTGAATTCTGACATCCGAGATGGTAATTTGATCACTGAAATAGTACACATAATTGTAGCAGATGATTGTAGCACATTATTGTCGTGGGGTCTTGTAGTAAGGATCAGTAATAGTAAAGACACGCTAGAAACAGAGTATAAGAAACGTGACTCCAAATTTAGTATAGTATCCATTGGCATTGCATACACATGCACTTTATCTGACCTCATGCTTGTCTCATCAAAAACTAGCGGTGTTTCTGGCCGCAGTATCATGATCAACAAGAGGTAGACTGAGTGGAGATTAGTTAAGCTCAATAGACACTAAAGTAGTATAGGACGGATTCTTTGGTACCACTTAATACGGCTGCAAGAACCAAGGGATGTGTCTATGGCTATATCCATTACTTTGATGGCGCTGTGTGCCGTCAGTGAAAATGCAACTGCCACTCTCTTCAATCTGCCACTCTCTTGAATCTGCCACTCTCTTGAATGCTCCACTCTGTGAAATCTGCTAGCCTTTTTTCTCTCTGATTTTTGCTTCGAGGGGGGGATTTGCTGCCTTTTATATTTCGCACCTCGCCGCTCCTGCATGGCTGGTGGCTGCAAATAAACAGGGCGAGCAAGAAAGAAATATATATAAGGCGCCGCCCCCCCCTCGATATCTCCACTTTTTTTTACTCTTTTTTATTCTCATTTTCCCACCATTTCCCATCCTTCCCTGGTATCCACTCCTTCCCAACCTTCTCTGATTTCCACTTCCAACTCCTCAATTCTTTCTACAAATACAAATGCTTAAGAGTGTTCCTCGAAACCTGAACACTGTCCTTAGTCCAAGATTCCAAAACCATTCTGGACTTTCTATGCCTATGAACCCCAACGACAAGCTCTTTCAAAAAGGCCAGGTGTTAACATACTCAACTATATGGTGAGCAGTGCAATATCACATCAGGAAGTGGCTATCAAACTATCAGACTATCATCAGACCGTGACACTACTATTGAGGATGGTGGACTTTCTTGTCCTTTGTCTAGTCAGTTTGTATACTTGTCTAGTCTTTTTGGCCTAGTCATTTTGATTGAAAACTGGTCTATGGGAATTTACTCGATCGCGACTCATGTACTGGGATAACGTGCGAGGGTGCGCGTGGTTAGAGGAAATACTGAGAGCAGAAATCACCATGCCCCAATTTGGAGAGTTGTTGAAATCAGAAAACAATTCATGATGAACTTAGAGGGCCCGAGAAAATATTATGGTGGTGATGTACGGGTTCTTTATAGTTATGGAGGTTAGGGCTGCCCATTAATCTAGGTCCAATTCGGTCTAGAATTATCTACAAGTTCAATCTACAAGTCTAAAAGTCTGGAAGTCTGGAGGTATGGAGGTATGAAGGTATGAAGGTATGGAGGTCTGGGAGTCTGAGTGGTCTATCAGGCTCTATTGTGCGGTATTTACAAGGTCTGCTGGTCACGTGCGTTGACAACCTATCCACAGAGTGGATAACCTACCACTGGCCCATCTAACATCTACAATATGCACTTGTTTCTGTTTGCACCAATTATCTCCGTCTAGCCTATCTATCAGTCTCAGTCTCTCATGTGACCATATTCTTATGCTGCTTCTCCGTCTTCAAACGCAAGGAACGCTGGCTCCTCGTCATCTACGGCTTCAGGCTCCGTCAGGTGCATCACCGAGTCCTCCATCATCGTGGTATTATTCAAGGTATCATTGACGGCCTCAAACTCCCGCTCGTCCCGGTCGGCATCGGCATCGTCTCCCACGGACACACGGTTCCTGTACTCGGCCTGGGCTTTTAACAACTGCAAACGGCCTTGCAAGCCTAACAACTTGGGAATAAGGGCCATTCCTGTATCGAGACTGTTTTGCAATGCTTTTAGCTGTGATGCCATCGTCTTCTGCTTGGAAATGTATCCTCCATGAGTCAAAAGGACCCATTTGAGCCAGATGGACAACGACAGTTTATGAGTGGGGGCTGCGGCGACCCTGGAGCTGATAATTGCAAAGAGGTTCTCCACCAAATCGGAACAATTTTCTGATTTCGAGAATTGCCGGATGGTTTCCTTGATGGAGTTCTCGTTATCATTGCTGGAACAAAGAGCCAAGACAACCGAGGGTCTGTTTTCGCCCAACAATTCCAGCGAGAGCGTGTCGAAGAGCTCTGCTGGTTGCAAATTGTGAATTTCACTTGTTTTGGGGCGGAAATTGACTTCCGCATGCACACTCTGCTTCTCCAGCAGACCATTCTGTCCAATACGGCCATTCTGCTCGTGCACGCCATTTTTCTCCTTTGTTTCGATGGGAATCTCGTAATTCCCCGAGAATTCCACAGTGTCCGAGATCTTGACGAAGCGGGGCTGAAGCCCATGGTACCATACGCCAAACACGCCGTTTTGGTGAGAGAAGATGTTCTCAAAATGCACGCTGCGCGAGGCGGTGTTGATACATGCCACCCGTTGAACAGGCCTCTCTTCCCGGGTTGCCTGTTCAAGCGAAGCCGGCGTTATATGGTACACTTCGGCCCCGCTGTCGGTGTATGCAATGCTGTAAGCGTCTAGGCTGCGGAGAGCAGACACTTGGAGAGCAGAACCAATGCACACGGGAGGCTGCTCCTGCAGGGAGAGGTCCACACACCACACGCCATTTTTTGTTTCCACCAAGACCTTCAGATCCGAGACTGAAGCGATGCTCAAAATGTCGGCCTGGCCCACTTTGAACGTGCCTAGCACGTTTTTCTTTGCCTTGGTGCCGTCGATTATGTACAAGTCGTGCGCGGCCAAGAGAAGCGTGTCTTCAGGCCCGCTTTTCCGGAACCAAAGCGGCGTATGGAGAATCAGGTTAAAAGGAACGGTTTTGGACGACTTGATGGAGGCTTGCATCTTGCCCACAACTTTTCCTTCCACTGCACTGAACTCCACCATATATGCAGACTCGTCAAGGCCCCAGAAATGACCATTCTGCTGTGACTGCGTCACCGACTTGATGGTGCTACCACCATGGATTTTCTGCATGACGCTATCGCTGGCGGGGCTGAAAACCCAGACCTCCTTCAGGGCCAAGGACACCACGAAAAGAGGGGTTTGCAGAGAAGAACCGTTGGAGGCTTGTTTTCCGGAACCACCATCGGAAGAACTATCGGCCTTTCTCTTTTGCACAGCTGGATTTGTCTGGGTGTTGTTGAGCCAGCAAGCGCAGAGAATGGAGTCGTTGGTCTGCAACTCGTGGCGTTTGACGGGGAGATCCGAGGGGAAGCCTGCATCCAACGGGTAGAACTGGATCTCGTTGTGGCCGCTTTTCAGAATCACATTGGCAAGGTATGACGCCGACGAATCGACCAAACTGTAAGCCAGCATAGAGTGTTTGGAGAGAGATGGGCTGAAAATTAATCTCTTGTGCGATGCCTGGTCACGTTCGCGCGCACGTGCCTCTTCCAAAGCACCACCCAAAACAAAAACCACAGATCAAACCACAGATCAAACCCACAGATCAAACCCACAGAGCAGAAACCAACCGATCAAAGCCAAAAATTGATAACTTCATTGAATGGTCGTTTTTTTCTGGCCTTACAATGGGTAGTATGCAGGAAGTGGTTCCGTGGAGAGTACCACTTGGCTTGTCTCAATACTCATTGATTCATATCCAGTTGGAAGACACTCCTGCCACTTTTAGATAACGAAACGGTGGACTTTTTTAACGGGTTATTATTGGGGAACAATTTCCCAAAGGAGTTATTATTGTTTAATTTCCATTGATTCTCCCAAGAAAAAACCAGTCCTCGTGGTGGCAGTGCTTTATATACAGGATATCACTCGATACTGCGCTTTACTACTCAACAATAAGAGACTAACTGTCTATTTGTCCAGTCTATCTATTTGTCCAGTCTATCTATTTGTCCAGTTTGTCCAGTTTGTCTATTTGTCCAGTTTGTCTAATGTCCTTTTTTTCCAGTTTTTCTATATCTTTTTATGTCTGTCTATTTGTCTATTTGTCTATTCTGTCTTTGCTATTTCTGGTCTGTACAGACTTCTGACTGAGGAGTGCATATTACTATGGGGAAGAGTAGGGGAAATTTTGACATGGCCAAAACAGATATAGATTCTGGAAACCGAAATTCTGAGAGTGTGGCTTTTCTCCTGATAATTGCTACTGGTACCTTCGAGTTACCTGCATACACGACCGTTTTGGAATGAACAGTAGGTGTACTGCATGTTTGGACAGGGTATGTCATAGCACACCAAGCGTGAACTGTGTGCAGTACCTGATGGTTGTTGTTATATGCAGTACCGCTTGGTCAGTCAACCGGGCCCCCCCCTCTCCCCCATTCAACTTGTGACTCCCAGCAGGTATTAAAACCGGAAAAAACCCATTTTGTAAATTAGTATCACTATTTCCCAATTCCCGAGTTTTAGCCAAAAATATCCAGTGCAAATGGAATTATACTCACATAGAATATCTGGTTTGTCCTGCAGGCAGAGCGATGTCCTTCTCACCCACCCACCAAAGTGCACTTCGCGAAAAACCATAAATTAAGCAGAAAAACCACTAGCTCTTCTTGCGCGAAAACTCTTCCGACTCTAAAACCTGCGAAAACTTTTCCCCAAAATGTCAGTGTCTGCCTCCAAAGCCAAAAGAGACCAGAAGCGTGCAGAAAAAGAAGCCGCCAAGACCGCCAGCGGCAAGTCGCTCCGCAAAACCAAGAAACAGGCCGCCAAGGACTCGGAAGAAAAAGAGGTGGACGATGCCCTGGCCCAGATTGCCAAATTGAAATTGCAACAGGATGAACATGGGTTGTCGGACCGTGTGACCACGGGAGTGTTGGACTCGTTGGAGACTTCTCAGGATATCAAGTTCTCCTCCTTGTCGCTTTTGTTCCACGGTAAAAACCTTATCCAGGACTCCACCGTGGAGCTCAATTACGGTAGAAGATATGGATTGTTGGGAGAAAACGGATGTGGTAAATCGACTTTCCTTAAGTCCTTGGCCGCCCGTGAGTTCCCAATCCCCAGCCACATTGATGTGTACCTTTTGAACGAACCTGCTGAGCCCTCCGAGCTTTCTGCCTTGGAATATGTGGTTAGAGAGGCCGAGACCACCCTCAAGAAGATGGAGGATACCGTGGAGGATATTATTGTCAAGGATGGCCCTGAAAACCCTCTTTTGGAGACCTTGTACGAGAGAATCGACGCCATGGACCCTTCCACCTTCGAGTCTAGAGCCGCTGTCATCTTGCACGGTTTGGGTTTCACCGCCATCACCATCAACAAGAAAACAAAGGATATGTCTGGTGGATGGAAGATGCGTGTTGCTTTGGCCAAGGCCTTGTTCGTCAAGCCTACGCTTTTGCTCTTGGACGACCCCACGGCCCATTTGGATTTGGCTGCGTGTGTGTGGTTGGAAGAGTACTTGAAGAGATGGGACCGTACGTTGATCTTGGTGTCCCACTCCCAGGATTTCTTGAACGGTGTGTGTACCAACATGATCGACATGAGAATGAAGGTGCTCACGCAATACGGTGGTAACTACGACTCGTACGTCAAGACCCGTGCTGAGCAGGAAGTCAACCAGATGAAGCAGTACCACAAGCAGCAGGAGGAAATCGTGCACATCAAGAAGTTCATTGCTTCCGCTGGTACTTATGCCAACTTGGTCAGACAGGCCAAGTCCAGACAAAAGATCTTGGACAAGATGGAGGCCGATGGTTTGATCCAGGCTGTTGTCCCCGACAAGGTGTTCTCGTTCCGGTTCCCTGAGGTGGAGAAGTTGCCTCCTCCAGTGTTGGCATTCGACGACATGTCGTTCTCCTACTCCGGAAAGGAAGAGGACAACCTTTATGAGCACTTGGACATTGGTATCGATATGGACTCGCGGGTGGCTCTCGTGGGCCCCAACGGTGTGGGTAAGTCTACGTTGTTGAACCTTTTCCAGGGTAAGTTGATTCCACAAAAGGGTAGAGTCATCCAGCACACGCACATCAAGTTGGGAGTTTACTCTCAGCACTCGCAGGACCAATTGGACTTGACCAAGACGCCTTTGGAGTTCGTCAGAGACAGATTCTCGTCGATCTCTCAAGACTACCAATACTGGAGACAACAATTGGGTCGTTTTGGTTTGACCGGTGAGGGCCAGACGTCGCAAATGGCCACGTTATCCGAGGGTCAAAGATCCAGAGTGGTGTTTGCCTTGTTGGCCATCGAGGCCCCCAACTTGATTTTGTTGGATGAGCCTACTAACGGTTTGGACTTGTCGACCATCGACTCGTTGGCCGAGGCCATCGATGCCTTCAACGGAGGTGTGGTGGTTGTGTCGCACGACTTTAGATTGTTGGACAAGGTTGCCAAGGATATTTATGTGATTGAGAACAAGACCGCCACCAGATGGGACGGAGGTATCTTGTCGTACAAGAAGAAGTTGGCCGAGGCTGTTGTGCTTTAATTAGGGTGAATACGAATTCAGTATGGAGACAAGAGAGTGTAGACAATGACTTATTGGTGACCCTAGGCGTCTTGAGCATGGCTTAAATAGTAGTCATGAACATTTCCTATCCTTTACTCTGTACCATATTTCCCAATATCGGTTCTTCCTCACACAGCCCATGGGTAGTAATTAAAAACATACATTGTAGACCAGGATTTGGCCAGTCATTGTCCATAGACTAGACAGTATACACGGTAACATTAAGCAAGAGACCATGTGTCGAGTTAGTAGTTAGAGTCTGGTACTGAAATGGAATCAACGTATAGTAGTTAGTATAGTAGTATAGTAGTATAGTAGTATAGTAGTATAGTAGTATAGTAGTATAGTAGTATAGTAGTATAGTAGTATAGTAGTATAGTAGTATAGTAGTATAGTAGTATAGTAGTATAGTAGTATAGTAGTATAGTAGTATAGTAGTATAGTAGTATAGTAGTATAGTAGTATAGTAGTATAGTAGTATAGTAGTATAGTAGTATAGTAGTATAGTAGTATAGTAGTATAGTAGTATAGTAGTATAGTAGTATAGTAGTATAGTAGTATAGTAGTATAGTAGTATAGTAGTATAGTAGTATAGTAGTATAGTAGTATAGTAGTATAGTAGTATAGTAGTATAGTAGTATAGTAGTATAGTAGTATAGTAGTATAGTAGTATAGTAGTATAGTAGTATAGTAGTATAGTAGTATAGTAGTATAGTAGTATAGTAGTATAGTAGTATAGTAGTATAGTAGTATAGTAGTATAGTAGTATAGTAGTATAGTAGTATAGTAGTATAGTAGTATAGTAGTATATTAGTATAGTAGTATAGTAGTATAGTAGTATAGTAGTATAGTAGTATAGTAGTATAGTAGTATAGTAGTATAGTAGTATAGTAGTATAGTAGTATAGTAGTATAGTAGTTAGTATAGGATAGTAGTTAGTATAGTGGTATAGTATTGTAGTATATTGTAGTAGTATTGTAGTAGTATAGTGTATAAATTAATGGGTCCTTTTTTCATGGTGCGAACCGGGTATTTATACATGTTGGTGGTGAGTTCGCGGGTGGCTGCAAAACCTGAAACATGGCGTCCCACGCCCTGCCCATGCACAACCATAAAGGGATGGCTACCCCTCCCGAAAATTGAGATATAAAAGGCGCACCCCTGGCCTCATTTTTCTACTCCTTATTTTTTACTTCTCCTTCTCCTCTTCATAGTCCCTACATTCTTTGACTCGCTCCTTTCTTCCATGCTTCGTAATGAATGCTATCGTGGTGAAGAAGAGTAGGGATATCCTTTTCTGACCTTCGAAGTACGGACCACAGATTATCGAAGGCGATACTTCTGTTGTCAAGAGCTACTGGGATCGAGACTATACTAATGACTACTAACTACACTACTAACTATACTACAGACTATACTACTAACTACAGACTATACTACTAACTACAGACTATACTACTAACTACAGACTATACTACTAACTACAGACTATACTACTAACTACCACTAAGTAGACTGCGACTAGACTGCGACTAGATATACTCGGTAATCTGGTTGATTCTATAACCACTCCGCCATCCATGAACTCACAGTCTATGAAGTCCACTCCAGAGTATGTATTTGGGTCAAAGATCAATGTATTCAGAAGAATGTGTATATGACAGTGCTGGCGGTGCCTCTCCTGGTACTATTAATAAGAACCATTGTCTTTAGTTGCTGTTACTACTACGACTAGTCATTGTATGAGCTAAATTGTATATGTTGATCTATAGTATTATGGATAGGTTATTCTTCTACATCTAAGCTAATAGTTATTGGCACTGAGTAGTTGACTCTTCAGGGAACCTGATTTGCTTTAATATACGAAATGTTTCACTGTTTAAGAAAAACACGATCTCTCGATTTTTCTCAAGAAGAGTAACAAGGTGTATAATGCTGGATCCTGATTGAAAGCAGAAAAATGAAAAAAGAAGTGAAAAAAGAAGTGGACGAGTCCGGATTTGAACCGGAGACCTTTCCCATGCTAAGGGAACGCGCTACCAACTGCGCCACACGCCCATTTGTTGAATGAAATAATTTGTGGTTTGACAGGAAAAGTAGTTTTCACCCGGAGTAAAGAATTTGGCTGCGTTACTAATATTAGGAAGTTATTGCAAGGGATTCAGGGACTCATTGTCCTGTGAGTGCATGTAGACAATGGAATGCGACTTATATGCCATACCACGCCAACCGTTCAAAGCGGGCTCCATGATCCAACCAAGATATTCCAACTGGAATGTCTCTCTGTTAATATGAATGAATCACCGTCAATTTTTTCTTGGTCGCAAATGTTCGCATGCAGTGAATAGTGGTACACGGCTGCAGATGAACGATACTACCCGTGGTATTGTTGGTGATCGGCGAGGGCCTGCATACAACCGGTTCGTTGCCTATACAATGTTGATGTAGAGCAGGTTGAGATGGTAGTTACAATATACAATAGGTATATTGGAATTGTATATTCATTCTGGGCTATAATTAGCCCTAGACTATTTTTAGTTTTGGTAAGGGTCTTGTGTGGCCCCATTTTATGCGTAGAGGAAATGGCAGTATGTCCCAGGGCTTGTAACCCCCACCAAGTCATATTCCACAATTCATCTCTTCTTCCATTTCTTCCAATTCTTCCTTTTTCTTATCAAATTCTTCTTAAATTCTTCTCAAATGATCCTCAAATTCTTCTCAAATGATCCTCAAATTATTTTTAAATTATTCTAAATTTCTTTTCTAATTCTCCATTCTCTTAGTCAGAAGCTAGCACGTTGAGGTGGACTGGAGAGTGATGCAGCGAAACTTGGCGCGCACAAATTTCACCCGCGAAATTTGAAACCTGATGCCCACCCCAAGAAACTTCTCATCTTCTACAAGCATTTCGTTTAAAAGTTGGTTTCAAAAATGCCAACTTTTTTATCAATTTTTGACTATTTTAATTTTTGGCTGTCTCAATTTTTTACTGTCCTTAAATTCTGACTATTTTAATTTTTGACTATTTTAATTTTTGACTATTTTAATTTTTGACTGTCTCATTTTGACCGTCTCATTTTGACTGTCTCAAATATTCTTAATACTTGTCTTCTCATGCTTACAGTGTAGTGAGTGGCTGAACGACTGGCTGAACGACTGACTGGAACGGACTGTACATGGACTAGGGTGCGATCCAAGACCAGTGGAATCTATTGACACTAACTATTGGCACAAGTATGGACGAATAAAAGTAAAGTAGTTTTGGTATTTTTTAGGGTAATTTGAAGATGGTCTCCTGGTTATGAACTCTGCTTATGAACTCTGGTATAAAGCTGGTTATGAACTCTGGTTTATTCCTGGTTTATTCCTGGATCTGGTTATGAGCCATGAGCCTGAGGTGCGACCTCACTGCACACGAAATCACTATCTACATTGATATAGCTGACAAGAATTTGTAAGTGAATTGGATTTTGGTTAAAAAATTAGGATCTTCGGGTGCACGGGTGCAAGCCCCAATGATTTTTCATATCCAAGAGAAACCCAAGCAAATTTAGGATTTTTGAAGCGGTTCCAAGGATTAAAGTGGTGGATATTTCGCACCCATTTGGTCCCAAAGCTTTAGAGTGCGAATCAAAACCTGCGAACAAATGCGACTTCTCAAAACTTCTAAACGGTCATCTTCGGATATTCTTCGGACACTATTTACATATTCACATCATAAAAAATTATCTTATTCTTTCCATAAATAATTTATTAACAGTATGTCATTATTTACATAAATAATTTATTAGCAGTTTGTCATTATTTACATATTGCCCAGTGCAAACTCTACCTGTTGAAAAACATCTCACAAAGCTTGGGTCTCTTGAAAGCCTTCATGTGTCCCAATCCCGAGATACCTTGAACATCATGGAAATTGCTTACTAGAGCCACCGGCGGTCGTCATGGAAAAAGTCTTGATTTGTTAAAATTCCCCGCTAAGCTGTGGTAAATTCCCCGCTAAGTCGTGGTAGTTTCTGTATATTATCTCTGAATAGGTTTATAAAAAGAAGGTTCTAGCTGTTCCTTTCGTAAGCGTAAGATGCTTGGCTGGAGTACGTATAAGCCGAATCTACTACATTGTGATGAACGTTGGAACCAACCTTTATTGACTATACCGCTAGCCGATTGGATGATCACGTGCTCTTCTAGATATCTCCTAGCCCAAAGCCTACACTACCACCTTACTAAATGAGAAAGGCTACTGACATCTTCAACCAAAGGTCAAGGAAAAATTTGGTTATTTAGAGTGTCACAGTCACGTGGCCACTCAGCACCACTAAATCACCAAAGCAGTAAAAGCACCAAAGCACCAAAGCAGTAAAAGCACCAAAGCACGAAAGCACTGGAAGCTCTAAACAGCTTTGCAACAGAATTCTAATCAGTGTAAGTTTCTCATCGCAGCCAAATATCTATTAAGATTCATATAACATTAACGTATGGAAAGGTCAAATTATAACATAGTACTTGGAGTGTAATTGTCTGATTTACCACTGTGTACTTTTTACACATTACCACCGAAAAAAAAAATAAAACAAAAAGAAAATCTGTTCTAATGATTGATCGTTCAAATAGTTTCTTCTATGGCTACGATTATTGCATTTATGTGATGGTGCCCACAGGGGAGTGGGTTTAAATTATATAAAAGTGGGTCCTGCATATAACCAGGATCAGTTTCGTCGGGGGGCCGAATTTCTCCACACTCTTAAGCCTGACCTTCATGAATCTCTTTTAGTGTTAAAAGAAACTCCCAATTTCATGCCCATTCAAAATTTTCATGCTTAAAAGTAAATAACTGGGTGGTGGACGTTGAATTGGCTGATAATGGCTCATAACCACAACATGACATTTGAGCGTATCATGTAGATTCCATCAATAATGATCACTCATAGAATCACCGACTACCCCGAATACCATAGAGAAGAAAAAATTGAAAAAATTGAAAAAAATTGAAAATTGAAAAATGGATCTTTTTGATGCTACTGTAGTTCCAGAATGGAATCAGAGCTAGAAGCGATTGGTATGGAATTCAGACATGCAGTACAACCAAAGTACAATGGGGTTGATGCAATAGTAACAGTTTGAATGACCATTGGGATTGTCTTATAGTTAGTGCCGTGGCTAAAATGACCAAAACTAGTCAATTACTCCAACGCAAGGAAAGCCATCAGATGTCTATGCTAGAGACCCATTTTTAGAACCATCAAGAAGATAATTTGTACTCCAGCCATCTACCAGCCATTCTCCCAGCCATTCTCCCAGCCATTCTCCCAGCCATTTTGCCATCCATTTATTAAGCAGATTCCATTGGTACCATCAACGCTGGGATAGTGATGTGGCGGTGCATGGACTAGCCCGATTCCTTAGGAACCATCATTTGAGCATAAGACACTACAGTGCATTTTTACACTAGTCAGCTAATTAAATGGTCATCTAGCACTAAATTCCTAAGATTACAGTAGTAATTTCCTGATCTGTAAAGGCTCTATGCCATGTCTTCCACGGTGCTATCATACAGTCACTGCTGTCGTATTCTGGTAAAGTGAACTATACTCATGTTATCTGCTTCACTCATTCTTAAAGTTACAAGCTCTTACTACCACTGAACTCTAGATTCATTATTTCTATAGTCCCTTGTGCTGTTCTCTCTTTTGCTGACTCTTCTGTATAACTCCAGTAAAGGGTAGCGTGCATTTCGTCTGATCCACCAGCAAGGTAAGAAAACTGATAAAGTAAAGAACAGAATCTACAAAAAAGGACAAGGAACCATGTCCCGTCGTAGACTCTACTTTAGACCAAGTTCCGCTTTAATGGCTTGTTCATTCCTCCGTGCTATTCTCCAACCAGTTGTTCAACGACTTCTCCGAGTTCTCGAAGTCAATGTCTCGGTAATAAGGAAACACCATGTCCAAGTTGTCCGGCATGAGTTCAGGGAAGTGGGTCTGGATGGTCTCCACCAACTTGTCGTAGAACACCTTATACCCAGTGCCGGTGAAATGGATGCCATCAACCAATAAGCTGGACAAATCTGCTGAGTCGCTGTACAATTCCTCCGTGGTCCAATTGCCATATTTCTGGAAAGCTTCCCACAAATCTAGGAAGGGGACTTTGTTGTGGAGAGCAACGGCCCGCGCTGCATCCGCATAGAGCTTTCTGGCCTGGGACGAGCCGCAAACTTCGCCAAACACCTCCAAAGCCATCTTTTGATCGTGAAGTGCAGTGCCTATCAAAATCACGGGGATCTTATAGGACTTGGCCACGTCCACTAGACTCTGTAAATTGGCCTTATACTGGTCTAGAGGGACGGCCTGGAAGGTGGATGCAGCATCGTTGGTTCCGAAAAAAATCGTCATGAGCTTGATATCTCCCAGAGAGGCATTATCCGCACGCAACACCTCCTTCAAAACAAACACGGCTTGGTTGGTGTTGTAGCCTGAGAAGCCTCGAGTCACGATATCGGCCTTGCGCTGGTAGAGCGACTGCAATGCGGGCGCCAAGGCAAAGCCATTGAGGTCACTAGCATATTGAGTAATTGAGTCCCCAAAAAGAACGATTTTCTTGAACTGAAGAGTCATGTGCCGTGGTTTGGCCAGGTGGTGGGACTGGGATGAATGGCGTTTTGGGGCCGTCTTTCCATGTATGATGGCGCGCACCTGCATACGGCCCTGCCCGCTAATATAGTCCGCATCTAAAGGTCGGCCTCTGCAGTGAGTGGAATTGTCTCGGCTAAAGAACCTTGTTGAGGGAATCCTGTCGTTTGGATTGATTGTGTACGGCACACAGAATACTTGTACATATGCTGCATCTGCCCCCACTGTGCCTTGTTCTTTTCGCTTGAGGGGAGGTACGGGTGTGCAGATACCCTCTTTGGTCTCCGGACTCGGGGCCAAAGATCCACCACACCCCACCAATTTGGGCAACATTACCCCGTAGAAAATGCAATTATAAAAATCGGGCCCTTTGAAATTATTGGATTTGGTAAATGGGAAAAAATGGTGGGCCTGCATACAACCGATCTCGGAGTGTACACAAGCGGTGAGTCAGGCCAAACGTGGGCAGCGTCACATCGGCAAAACTCATTGCATTGTCGTCGGTAATTCCACCTTACAATCGACGGGACTGCATACTATTGACGACCCGACCCTAGCAACACACAATGCTGACCATAGTCATCAAGCTAGGAACTTCGTCGTTGGTGGATGAAAAGACGTTGGAGCCCCGCATCGCCAACATCGCCAACATAACGGAAACCGTGGTCAAGTTGCGGCGTGCGGGACACAGAATCGTGGTTGTTTCTTCGGGAGCCATTGCTTTTGGCATGAAGCGGGTGGGAATCACCTCCAAGCCCAAGCATTTGGCGGCGGTGCAGGCTCTAGCTCTGATTGGCCAGGGCCGGTTGATCGGGCTTTTCGATGACTTGTTCCGCCAGTTGAACCAGCCGGTGGCCCAGGTGTTGATCACCAGGAACGATATCATCGACTACAGCCAGTTCCGGAATGCCACAAATACCATCAATGAGTTATTGGCCATGGGCATTGTTCCCATAGTCAACGAGAACGATACGCTTAGTGTGGCGGAAATCAAATTCGGCGACAATGACACGTTATCGGCCATCACCGCCGGAATGATCCATGCCGACTATTTGTTTTTGATGACCGATGTGGAGTGCTTGTATACGGACAATCCCCGGACCAATGCGGATGCGCAGCCTATTATCTTGGTTAAAGATATCGATGACTTGAAAGTCACCGTGGACTCGGAGGATGCCGGTGCAGGATCCAAGGTGGGCACGGGCGGCATGACCACCAAGCTTATTGCTGCCGAATTGGCCACCAATGTCGGCGTGTCTACTATCATTACGCTATCGTCACAACCTGCATGTGTGTTCGATATCGTGGAGAGTATGCAGGCGGTGGATTCCTCCAAGCCATTTGAAGAGCAGGCGGAATTTATCAAGCGGGAAATCGCCAATGGGAAAACTCCTTTACACACCCGGTTTCTTGGGTTGCCTCGCGACGAGCAGATCAAGTCTGATCGGAGGTTCTGGCTTTTGCATGGCTTAAAGACAAGAGGCAAGATCTACATTGATCCGGGGTGCTTCACGGCCTTGACCCGGAAAAAGCGGGCCGGCTTGCTTCCTGCGGGAATCGTGGCGGTGGAGGGCTCGTTCCATGAGAGCGAGTGTGTGTCCATCCGAGTGTTGACGTCGCCCGATGCCAAAAAGGCCAATGCCGTGGAGGTGGGCCATTGTCGGGTCAACTATAGCTCGATGGAGATCGACTTGATCAAGGGGAAAAACAGCTCGGAGATCGAGAGTATCTTGGGCTTTGCTGACTCCGAGTACGTGGCCCATAGGGATAACCTTGCGTTCCCCCCCAGCTTGCCTCCGCTGACCGATGATCTTGTGGGCATGAGGAAGATTCCATGAATCCTCCGCCACGGATAGACTCTTGCACCTGCAGCATCACCCATATGAAAAGCAGTACACGACTTTAGAAGAGCAGTGACTTAGAAATAGCAGTGACTCATAAATGCATGGAAAATGTGTTGAATGCCAAAACATGCTAACTTTCAGTACATTGGCACCGTCACGTGAAGTCTGGATTTCTTGCGCATGAGTTCCCAGTGGCTGCGAAACCGCACCCAACCATCCAAATCTCCCCACTTTACACAGCGGATTTCCACTACTTGAAGTCACCTCCATAAGTGCATGACTTCCGGGCCTGCATACAGGAAACGGCTTATTTTGGGAAGCATCATACAGTTCCTTTTCCCTTGTACCTCTTCCGCAGCAAGATGAATGGCTAGGGTTGTTGGTGAGTAGGGCTCATAACAGAGGCTTGAGTGATGAAGATGTTAAAAACAGATTTTGGTGAGGAAATAGATCGTAACAAGAAAAGCAACAAAAAATGTCAGTAGATTTTGGGAGTAGTTGTGTATAAAGAGGCGTATGGATTTGTCTTAGTGGGAGATTACGGGAACTAGACAGATGAGGAATTGGAGAATAATAGTATCACCAATACAATATGATAATTCCAAGTTTCCGAGTGATGTGACGAGTCCGAAGCTGTTTCAGTCTTTTCTCTAACCTACGCCGACTCCACCATGACCGTTCTATGTCATATACTATAATCCTGTACTTAAAGTCCATCTACACTGTGACTGTGTCTACTGCTACCACGCTGGGTGTCACTGGTATGGATTTTTCCTGGAACCACAGTTAAAAAACTAAATAATGAGCAAAAAAACGGCAAAAATCACACTGGTGGTCAAGTCATGACCGTGGCTTGTTTGGCAGAAAAGAGGGAAGCCCAAGGTAAAGGAATAGAGTCTTCATCGTGTCTTGTATCAAGCCACCAGATCAAAAATGAACCAGAACCAAACACACCAGCACCTAGAATATGTATATAGTAGTATTAAAGATTAAATTTGGGTATATATATTTATTAGGCTTTAGTCTATCTAACTCTCTTAGGGTGTACTAAGCAAGATGGAATTGGAACGCGTCCAAATTTCAAAAATATGAGTCAAATTTAAAGATCATTAGCTTAACATGAATATTTTCATTGATATTTTTACTATTTCTTTTAAAAAAAAGTTTTGGCCCACATTTTATAAATCAAACTTCTGGTTAGAATACACTACTAGATATTAGAATACTATATAATGTAGTAAGTAGTATAGAGAAGCATGAAAATCATACTCTTGAGGAATAATGACATGTACTTTTTCACATTTGTCACAATCAATTACTATATGGACTTGATTCTTGAAGAAGTGGAAAGAGGGATTTTTAGCTTACTGATAAGCTCTGAGAAACTAACTGCACACACCCAAACATTATCATACGGCCCAGAATCTTGGTAGACTATTGATCTTATGATAAAATTCATTCATTATAAATATATATAAATTCAAATGGTCATGTATTGATATATGGTCAAGTGTCAAATATCTTGGGAGAGAAGCTATATCTCTAATTAAAACATTATCATGTGTGGTTTGTTTACGATTCGTAAATGTTTATTTCTTACTTCGGGTTATCCACTAAATACGATGATTCTTCTTTTTATATTCATAAATATTCGGTGTAAATGATGTAAACCTTTGGTAGAACAAAAACAGCATGAGAACAAAAACCACCATGGCAATAGACTGTTAATGGCCTCGGGTGTCTTCGTGACACAGACCAGATTGACACTCTATATCCAATGGTCTTAAAGATTCAGAACAGACAGAAGAAATCGGTCGGAACAAAATTAGCCAAAACAGGAAATGGAACTATTCCATGGCCGTATCTTCAATCCAACCAGTGGTGAATCAAATTAGTCAGCTGGAATCTATAAGGCTTTAAGAGTATACTACTGCTCTAGTTAGTGGTAAAAAGCGTGCAAATTCTACTAGGTACTACTACGCCGCTAATTACTAGTTAATACTGGGCACTAAAATGCTACAGTGTATTGAGAGTATTCTCTAGCTACTGCACTAACTACTTCCCACATTAGACAATCTACATATGTACTAAACCCAATTGAATAGTTATATTTGACAGTAGAGTAAGTAATAGTAATAGTAATATAGAAGACTAATTCTTTGCTTTTGTTCATTCACAAGGCTACTACTTATAGTAGGTAGTGATGGTGCTGTTGGTAAGTGCGCGTGGACCCCGCGTCCTGCATACAACCACTTTTCAAAAACCAATTTCAAAGATCCCAATATATTCAGTATCCGAGATAAATCTGTTTATTTAATTATTTTAATACTTTAACATCTACACTCACTTTTTAGCCTTTTTCATTATTTCTTTGATTGTGCTCTTGAGTACGGTCATTCGCAGTGCAGTAATGAATCCCTAGTATTTCAAGAGTGCAACTCAACGGAAAAATACGCACCATTTCCACACTTCTTCCCACTTCACTTTATACTCCACTTTAACCTCCATTCTATTCAATACTCTCTACACAGCATTAGATCTGACCATATCATCTCATCTAAATAAAATCATTAATTATAGTAAACTGAGACATAGGTTCAATTCCTATATGACTTCTAAGAATACTTCTAAGAGTATCACTTAATAGTAGTTCGATTCTACTTGCTCTTGTTTTGCTTTTGCAGCTTAAATGGTAAAGCATTCGCTTGAAGCTCGACTAGTGTAAGTTCAATTCTATTATAATTAATGGGATTGACCACCACAATCACTTTTTTGGGTATTTCTGAGAATGGACCATAAGATTGTTATCTTACACTAACCATCATGGTATTTCAATTAAATGGAATATTAAATAATCTCTAGAATATACCAAGATACACTATAAAGCTATTACGGTCAGATATTCATTCATGTATAAATCCAGATGAATTTCTATTTAATCTAGGATTATAGAATGGAAGTATAGTCTTTGTCTAATACATAATCTTGCATGTGACCACATGTATCTTATATACAACCCTTTTGTGGTGCCTTCAGTGTGCCTTCGTGGGATGGTGAAGCGAGCAAAAATTGGTCTAAGCATTTTAGGTGTATGGAGATAGATGCCGGTGCGTTTTGCCCAACTGATAGTGATAGACAATACGCCTTAACCTGAAAGTGAATACAGGCATTTTAATGCATTTCTAGCAGTCAGCTACAACTATAATTTCAATGAAGGAGAAGAAAACAACAGAGGTGAGCACGAGTTGCATGAAATCATACATGGTGAGTGATAATTACGGTTTTATTAGGGAAAAGGAATGAATATACAACTGAGGTACATATTGGCGGACAAAATGGAATCTCATAGTGCAATGTGTCTAATTTGATTTCGAAAATACAATGGAAGCTTTTTCAAAACACTGACCTAGATTATCTGAATGTTTCAGCAAAAAAAAAAGAAACGTCATAAAAGCAAGGAAACGAGCCTTCTTTCAGATCTTAGGGTGTACTGGATGTTTGACTTTGCTTTCAACTAAATACTAGAGATAAAGAAAGTGTCGGCAACACTTAATCTAGCTGAAGATGTAGAAGTACATCACACTTCTGTTAAGTTCCATAGCATAGTGGAAGTGGATCCCGGTTACACTCCAAGATCCTCCACTTCAGTAGCCAGAGGTATTATGAGATTTGAGTGCACCTCAAGTAGCGCGCATGAGTCTTTTTATACTTTACACCTTTTAAAAGTTCATACTTTATACCTCGCAGACTAAATGTCAATTCTACAAACCACACCGCACCACCACCACAAGACCACACCATGTCCACAAGACCAACTATGTACACATATGATAACTATGACCATGAGTAATACAAGGTATTTGGCCACGATGAATCACATGACTGTGTGAATGTATATAAGGGATGTCTAGATGTCTGGATGTGTAGATGTGTAGATGTGGATGATGTAGAAGTGGATGATGTAGTTGGCGGAGTTGTTGGAGTTGATATGGGGCGGTGGAGCCGGGGTACTGGTGTCGCACGGGAACCAATGGAGAAGGCAGGTATCCAATGGTAGTCGCACAATTACTCACGTGCGCTTCAAAAAAATCAACCTTCACTTCTGTCCAACTCTCCTTCCCCAGCCAGCCCATAATGTTAGCCTCCACCGCTAGATTCGCCAGAAGGGCCCCCATGGCCGCCATGCGTGCGAGCACGGTGCGTGCCACCCCCAGACTCTTGTCCCTGTCGTTCCGTCTCAGACTGGAGGAGGAGCCCTTGGTGGACTTGAACTCCTTGCCCAGGAAATCAAACATGCCCCTTGAGGTGCCTCTCGTCAACCCGGCTGACAAATACAAGGAGGTTTCCGAGGAGTTGCACAAGTTCGGAACTTACACCATGTCGTGCATGCCCAAATACATCCAGCAGTTTTCCGTGTGGAAGGATGAGTTGACGCTTTATGTGGCTCCCACTGCACTCCGTCTTGTCTTGTTGTATTTGAAAAACCACACCGCCTCGCAGTTCAAGAGTTGTATGGACGTGACGGCTGTGGACTACCCTTCGAGGGCCAACCGGTTTGAAGTCGTCTACAACTTGTTGAGTGTGCGTCACAACTCCAGAATCAGAGTCAAGACCTATGCTTCGGAAACAAGCAGCGTGCCTTCGGTGGTGCCCATTTACGAGGGTGCCAATTGGTACGAGAGAGAGGTGTACGACTTGTTCGGTGTCTTTTTCGAGGGCCACCCCGACTTGAGAAGAATCATGACCGATTACGGTTTCGAGGGCCATCCTTTAAGGAAGGACTTCCCCACCACCGGATACACCGAGGTCAGATATGACGAGGAAAAGAAGCGTGTGGTCTACGAGCCTTTGGAGTTGACCCAGGCATGGAGAAACTTCACCGTCGGCTCTCCTGTATGGGAACAGGTGGGTGAGGGTAAGGACTTTACCCCAGAGTCATTCAAGTTGCCTACCCCAGAGCCTGAGCCTACGGACGAGGAAAAGAAGTAATTGCATAGACCACATACACACAATACACACTATAGTATACTACGACAGTACATTTCTACAAAAGTATGGGAGAGCTCACTAGAAACTGCTACTACTACTCTCACTATTTTTCTCACTGTTACTCATGGTAACTCATGCGATTCACACCACCAATGCTACTATTCACATATTCTAGTTATTATTTTCGGACTATTCGACTTCGACAGTCTCCAACTCACGATCAAAAACCTACTTCTCACGACTCACTGGAGAGCTGCTGACGCAAGGCAGCCAAGTCCCGCTCCTTCTGGGCCAAAAACTCCTCCAATATCTGCACCTGGCTAGAGATCAACCCCACGTCGTTTTTCAAGTCGGAGATGCTGGCACCGTCCCCTCGGGTTTGGGAGCTGGCTAGTTCCTCCTGCTTATACTTCAACAATTGTTGGAACTCATGCTTCATGATCGCCAGTTCATCCGCACTGGAAGTGGAGGCCTCGGTTTGAGCCCTGTCCAATGCCTTTTCCAAATCAGCCAATTCCCGGCGCAACCGAACCTCCTCCCAATCCGTACCTTCAGTCACAGAGAAATCCGTGCCCTTCTTTTGCGGCTGGTGGCCCTGGCCGATCTTGGTCAAGTAGCTGGTACCAAAAGCCTTCTTATCGTTGGCACTAGGCTCGACAATGGTCTTATTCGGAGCGCTCAAGTCGTAGCTGGGCACTTCCTTGGAAAACGTTGCCCGTAACAGCGCAGGCACGCCCCGCGGCACGCGCTTGCCGTTTTCCCGTTGGTTCAAAATGTGCAATAAGATAAGCACCTGGTCCTTATCGATGGTCTCGAAAGACTTTGGGTTCACAAGGTTCCACGCCGAAGATATGTCGGATCTAGGCACCTTGCGCAACGTCTGGTACAACTCCTCCAAGGACTCGAAGCGGACTCGTCCGTACTGGTCACTATTGGAGTTATAGATGGTCTCGTAGGTGGCCTTGTCCGTGGGCGAAATGTACCAGTCAAAATCGTCGGAAAGGGCCAATTCTTCGTCCACATCGGACGACGAGTAGCCGGAGTTGTTATTGGAGCCCGTGGCCACGGCGTTGTTGGCGTGGATCAAATGGGCTTTGGACTGAGGAATCAACCAGGAGGGCAATTCCGTAGGAACGTCCGTGGACTTGCCATTGACCAAGTCAAAGATCAAGCGCATGGTAATACAAAACTCCTCGAAATCCAACTTGCCGTCGGAGTCCACGTCGGCCAACTCCCAAATCTGCGATAACTGGGCATCCTTCAAGCGCAGGTTTTTCAACACGGGCAGCACCTTGTCGCCGGTCAACTTGTTGTTTTCGGGCTTCAAGCCCTGGAAGATTTCCCAGTACTTTTTGATCTCCCACTCTTCCAACCGGGGCATGTTGCTCGTGAAGTAGTGTAGTGCTGAGATTCTTGACCATGCGCGAGCCCGTACACCACCCTGTAACGATAAACCAAGACGGAGCAAAACAGGAGTACAGGAGTAGGTGAGAGTAGAAATGAAAATGGCAGAGACTGGAGAGTGGTCGTTTGTTGTTTTAATGATTATAGTTATTTCCAGAAAAAGGCGGTCAGTAAGATCTGGTGAACTAGTGCTACAGTTGGAGAGTGGGTACAGTTGATTAGTGTAGAGTTAGGGGCCTAACAAGGTAGTTACATAAAGTGGGTAAAGACATTCGTAGAATTGGGAAATCTTATTTGTAGGGGATGAAAAATAGATGTGGTATTTTTTTAATGGATGGTGATTTTCATAGAACTGGGAATTAATGGATGGTGGATATTTGATGCGAATTCATTAATTGGTGCTGCGGTTGAATACATAAATCTTGCGAAGCATGACTTGGATCAGCGAACAAATACATAAAGAAAAAGAATCCTCAATCACAGTTCGAAGAATCAAGACTTCAGTTTCGGTGCGAATACTCAATTGTCACGAACGAATCCTCAGCCAGTGCGAATCCTCACCACAGAATTGGACCGCGACGAATGCACCGAATGCACGGAATGCGACCAACGCGACTATGAACTGGTCTCCATCAGGTTCCCATCTCACTGTACCAACCACCGAATAAGCATCCACAGTTGATAGTTGATAGTTGATAGATTATAGATGAAGATGATAGATTATAGATGAAGATGATAGATTAAAGATGAAGATGAAGATGAAGATGAAGATGAAGATGAAGATGAAGATGAAGAT
This sequence comes from Metschnikowia hamakuensis, assembly GCA_002370815.1. NCBI lineage: Eukaryota > Fungi > Ascomycota > Pichiomycetes > Serinales > Metschnikowiaceae > Metschnikowia > Metschnikowia hamakuensis. The sequence continues at coordinate 72,819 of NKZZ01001677.1, read as the reverse complement.
GAAGATGAAGATGAAGATGAAGATGATAGATAGTCTTATCTTATTCATACAAGGCCTATACTATATATTCTATAAACCTTACTTACTATTATACTAATAGGTGTTTGTTATATTTTATATCTTGTCCAAATATATACTTAATCACCTACCTTTTATTTATATATAATAATAGGTATGAAAGAAATAAAAATAGTCCCACCTAAGTTATTTAAATGGCATATAGATAATAAACAGAAATATAAAAATAAGATAGAAATGATATGTATAAGTCATATATTAATCCAGTATAAATAGGGATCTAGAATACATACTACCTTTTTATCTTGATGCTTCTATGAATAATCATAATACATCTAATCCATGTAAATATACAGTAGTCATTTCTATAAATACATTTTCTTATTAGTCCTATTGATTATATTATTTCATTCATCCATATACTCCCGTTTATACTTATATATGGAAAATTAATAACATGCTTGGATTACAGCCATGATTAACCATAGACAGAGACAAATACGACTTCCATAATTAAAGCCCGGTTGGCCCGTTCAATCATAGCATGGCCTTATTTCTCCAACACCAATTGATCAATATCACCAAGTTATGCTAAAAACAAGAGCTATACTGCTACAGAAAAGAGTCTACTACATACCAAGATCAAAACCACAGCGAGATTCAGTCTAGAGTTAAGAGGGGATCAAGAGTCAATGGATGATTTCAGTAAGTTGCTCAATTTCTTCTTGGAAAACCTGAGAAAAAAAAACAAAAAAAAAGGCTACGATAAGGGTTCGAAAGGCTCTAAGAAAAAGTTCAACACCATTAAACTTCCTGAAAAATTTCTGTCGCCTCTGCAACCGCAACCGTTGCAGAAAATACAAATCAATCTGGCAATTGATAACGAAGGGAAGATTATCTAATATTGGGAATGGTCCAATAAGAGTATGATTGAATTATTTTGATTGACGGAATAGTTGGACTTTCCATGGACATGGAATCCGGGGTACAAAATAATAGAAATTATGGTTTTATATAAGATTTGAAAATACATGAAATAATATATATTTAAGTGATAATAGTTGCCTGAATAAATTTCAGTTCAGGTATTAATTCATGATTTCTATATTTATTAGTATATACTTATAGTTATTAATCATTACACCAGAGGATAGTAATATATTGATATCATGATACATATCATTATTTATATTTACCTTTATAGATAATTTGTGAAGATTGAAAGTATAGTAGTATATCATGGAAATGTATTTGCAGTATAGAGTATAGATTATTGACAGTATGACAGTACTAGATACTATTAGAAGTATGGAGATTATTGACAAGAATAAACAGAGGCTGCAGTGGTCTGTTTTTACTGGGTGCTTTTACTGGGTGCTTTTACTGTCTGCTTTTACTATGTCTGTTTTTAATAGTACTCTAACCAATTGTTTAGTGAGGTTGGCTTAGTTTGATTTATAAATTTATGGGTAAAGAACTTTGTTTTAACAGAAACAAATGAATATCGAACAAATAGTTATGTTAAGCTAATGATACTTAAAAATAAGCTGTAGTATTGGAATTTTGGACGGGGTTTCAATTTCCTAGTGCTTAATCACATTATTGTCAGTCTCGACAGTATATAGTAGTATTACATAGTATTGAAAGTACACCCTAAAATTATTGGTGAATGTATTTGCAGTATTGACCATACGATCTTTTCCATGGTCTCCAAGTCCTCCATCATTGCGCAGTCTCTTCGTAGTCATCCTCGGTACTAGTGTTTTCTTCTTCGTCTGCCATTTCACGACATACATTCACAAACTATTCACCAGTGGATTAGACGTTATCAAGAAACCATTTAAGGTATTTCTCGATCCTATCGTGGATATTAAACTGAGCCAAGAATTTCTTCTTGCACTGGCTCATCAAGACATCTTGTGCGCGCACCACGGTTTGTCAGTGCGAAAGCTGGAAGTATTACGAAATTGGTTTCTAACACTCTAGTCACCGTGGCACTGAAGTGCCCACTGAAGTGCCCACTGAAGTGCCACGTCAGTTATCTGTATTCTGGTATGTCCGTAAACTAATACTAGGAAATGGCTATTTCCTCTCCTTAACTGAGCTGTTTCGATGTCCTTTTGACAAAAAATATATAGTTCCCTCAGCCAGGGAGCCCGTAGGTACAAGTCTCCTGATATCCTCCCGTAAGTATGTCAAAGATGTCCTCATCTGGACAAACTACATGTGCATTCCATGCCCATGCAAAAACGTGCAGGAGTCGCAAGGCGCTCACGTTTAACACGCACCACTGTTTGTAAGTGCGAAAGCTGGCTGGTACCAGGTTCCAGCACAATCAGCAACAGATCTTGGTCAAAGTCATTTTGGGAAACTCATTAGATTTCTACTTCTTGATATCTCTATATATCATCTTACTATACTTATTATACCTTATATTATTGAAATCTAGAACAAACTTCTCATATCACTTCCATATATTTATATTAATTCTATCTATTATATATCTATATACACCCTTTATGTATTTATATCTGTTTGTTATATAGAGTATATTGGTAATGTAGTGGACAGTGGCACTGGAGTAGGAGTGTTTTGATATTGAACCTTGACGAACCCGTGGACCAGAGGTCATGTTAGAGGATTATTAAGGTTATCTTACTTGATTTGATTATATACAGTTCTGGGTTCATAGAGTAGAGTCTGGTATGAAGTGGCTATTTCCCATAAATTCAATAATTCTAGTCTGGTAAATACAACACTTAGCAATGCCACACCAACAAAACAGTTCTACTTTCCTTATATCATCTTTCGATTATTATATATGCTCTATGAACCTGCACTTCGCTGCAGTTCAAATGTCTTCGTCCTCGTCATCATCGTTGGCTTCATCAACATCGTCGCCATCCGACTCCGAATCGTTTTCCATTTTTCCTGCCTCCACACTCATCAAGGTCTCGGAGCTTTGTGCCTGGTACTTTCTGGCAATCCGCGATGCTGCTCCCAAATTAGCGGCCTGGGCTCGAGCATTCTGCTGGAGCTCATGTAACTCCTTCTGGAACGATGCCCGCACTGACCGGTTACTAAGACAATCCCACATCTTGAGGGTACCTGCAGTACCACCAACAACCAAGTTTCCAGCCACTTCGTAGTCGGAAGCAAACGATGTGGAAAGCACGTTACCAACGTCAAAGTCACGTGACAACACCATTGTGGGGCCGCCCTTTCCGTCAAGAGGGCACCTCCACAACTTGATTTGTTTTTCGTTCATGGCCGCCGTCACAAGCATACCTGGAATATTGGGGTTGACATCCAATGACGAGATGCTTCCATCATGGGCATGGAGTGTCCATAATGGCTTGTCCTGCACACGCACGTCGAAGCAGTACACGTTACCATTATCGGTAGCACAGTAGAAAATCTCCGGCTGTGCTCCCCACCGTACACTCTCCACCTCCTGTCCCGATCCAACATAGTAAGACTTGGTCATTTGCGTCTCGTCGGATATTCTGACGTCAGAAATGGCACATGCTCCATTGTAGCCTCCGGTCAACAAAATACCCTCTTCCAGAGGGTGCCACTGTGACGTACTGACAATCTTACCCTCGTGAATTTTATTGAAGGATTTCACCACTGTTCCTGTGGTCAAGTCCCAGAGCTTGACTGTAGTGTCTGCGGAAGTAGAAGCCAAGACATTGCGGTGGATTTTGTTGTGGGCCAACGACAAAACAGCGTCAGTATGGTGGGAGACCACGTGTCCCTTGGTTTTGGACTTGGACTTCTTTTTCTTTTTGGATAAGTTCTGGAACGAGTTCGCCGATGGTGCCTCGCCCAAAATGATGTCGGGGAAAGCCTTATCGAGCGAATCCAAGTTCCAGATTTCAATCTGAGGCTCAAATGTGGAAATGGCTGCAAAGTTGCCCACGTTCTCCTCCACGTTCTCGGCGTTGGGTCTGTAGTTGATCCACTCCACACACAAGGGAAACGAGGGAAGCATCAAGTCGTGGTGCACATACAAGTTGGACTCTCTGGTCATGCCATTGGCCACGTCCGGGTCCAACTTGTCACCTTCCTCTTCCACACTTCCTGCAGGTGCTCCTGCTCCGTCATCGTAGACATAAACGTCCAAGTACAGTACGTCGTCCTCAGTTCTGGTAGCCAACACCAAGTTATCCGTGGGGTAGATCTGCAACTCCTTTTTATCTTCCTGCTCCTCGTAATTGCTGGGAAGCGTGAGGTATGGGTCATTTCCATCCTCGCCAGTGTGGAATTGTGCCTCTTCCGATAATCCAGGGAAAAAGGCCACGTTTTGCCCATTCAGTTCATCTTCATCGTCATCATAGCTTTCAAGATTATATTCCTTCAAGTCATCATCGATATCGTTCTGGGATTTGAGCGTGTTCTGGTTGTTTTGGTTGTTCTGGGCCTCAGCCAAGTCTTCCTTGGCATCGCTGAGCTCAAGTTTCGCCATTTGAGTAATTCTCTCCATCTCTGCATCATCAAGTTCGTATTTTTCGGGGAACTCTGCAGCAAAGCCCCGGGGGACCCAGCAACTGGAAGAGATCATTATGGTACTGGTGATGGAGATGGATTTCGCGATGGGTTAAAATCTTTCGGCCGCGCATATGCAGGTGCCATGAACTCCATCTCCAAACCACCATCAGAAAACACACCAAGAATCACCAAGCCATATAGACTCAAATCAGACTCAAATCAGAGCCGAACTAAAAAAAACCCAAATGAAACCACAATTCAGCATTTTTTTAAAGACCTAATAGGTCATCAAGGAATTTTTGCTCCGATTGTCCTGCATGTAGCGCACCGGGCTCGATCTTTGGTTTCAGTACACCCTTTTTGGTACCCAAATCACTAGCTTCCAATTGGTCAAGTAGCTCTAGAGGATTGGTAGATGAGCTATTAGTATCTTCCGGGATATAGGCGGTCAGGTCGTCCTGTGTGTAGCCAAGCAAGTCGTCCAAGTCCTGGGAGGAAACTGGGTCTGGGCGCAGGACATGGGATAATTTATCGTTTAAAACCGACATTTGTCTTGCATCGTTCGGGTTAAAGTTATTGATCTCGAGGTACTTTGGCGGTTTACTTGCCGTGGTGCCGAACTTCTTTTTGATCTGGTCATGGAAACGAGCATCCTGGGACTTTTTGGCCCGTTGTGCATGTTCTTCCAATTCGTCAGCATTAAGCAGACGGGCCTGTGGATGCAGGGGCTTTTGCTTTAAATCATCCAAGCTTTGTCCAATTTTAAAACCATGTAATTCGTCCGCACTGTAATGGTCGAGGTTAGGAGCCCGCACAACAGTGGGTTTACTATAGTCATGGTCTTTGACCGTGGACAGGTAATTCTGCATGCCGTACTCGTCCAAGAAGTTTCCTGAGAGATTCTGTTTTAAGAGAGACCGTGGTTTTTGCAGACCAAAATCGGAAATGATAAATGCATCGAGTTTGGTTTCAAGATCCGCGATTTCAAGAGGTTCACCTTCATCATCCAGTGGGTCCAGAAGCACCTGCGGCTGGGGTCTTGTTCCCAAGTAAATGCCATCAACTTCATCCTCAGTCTCCTTTTCTTGTGCCTCCTGGGCCTCCTGGGTCTCAACCTGGCTGCGAATCATGCCAAGAATCTGCGTCTTGAGTTTTCTCTTCTCGTGTTCCAGAATGTTATCTTCAGAGATGTTCGGGTAGAAATGGTCAAGGATCACGTCATCGGTAGCGGTCCACTCGTCATCATCAAAATCCTCGCCACTCCGGATCTGCTGCAACCATAAGTTCTCATCGGGCCCTGCCAGTTTCTTGGCCGACCACTTCCGCCTCGGCTCGGGCTTGGCCTTGGGCTGCGTAAGGTTGTGTTTGCGGAGGTACTGGATCTTGGCCTTGTGGTCCCATTTCGACTTGTTAAGCACCATCCTCAAGCAAGTAGGAGTATTAGTATTGGGTATTAGTAGTGAATAGTATTAAGGGTGTTACTGAAAGTAGTATCGGTATTTCAGTATCGGTATATCAGTTTTGGTATATCAGTATCGGTACAGTTGGGGTCTATTAGTTGGCGTGTGGGGATGGTGAATGTAAAAGTAGTTGGCGTGGCGTGGAGTGGAGTAGTGAGAAATGAGTAGTGAGTAGTGAGCAGTGGGTGCGTAATAGAGTGTGGGTGCGTAAAAGAGTGAGTAAGAGTGTGAGTGAGTGTGAGAAATGGAGAGTACGTCAGTGAGTGACTTTTTTCGTATCCCTTCCTAAAAATCTTCTTCTTGAAAATAAGAAGCATAAAAATGTGATTGTAGGATTATTACTTAAAACGGCAATGAGTAGAGGTCGAGTAGAGACAAAATTGGGAGTCAGTGAGTAGAGAGTGAGTGAGAGAGTGAGTACATAATGATCACTAAATACTGATATGGTCATGAACGAACCAAGAGCTTTAAATAGTTCATAAAAAATTACTATTAGGGCCACATTTCGTATCATCTATAGCATACAATAAAATTGCCATAGGTACATTATCTACTGGTACCATGAGTATCATAGATAATGCATACTTGGAGAGTGAGAAAATGAGTGAGAAAATGAGTGAGAAAATGAGAGTGAGTAAGTGCGTAGAAAATGAGTGCGCAGAAGGTGAGTAAAAAAGTGAGAGTGAGTAAAAAAGTGAGTGTGCGAAAGAATGACGCTTTAATTAATCGTAATAGAAAATACATTTTATTGGTATATTACAAATCCTTAAGTTCACTATATCTGATGGAGTTTATGGCTCAACATTTCATGTATCAACAGGATTACACTTCTTCCATAGAATCTTAGGGTGTATTAGATATATTCTGATTTTACCAAGAATAGTCATGGATTAGATAATTCTGATTCTTTCTATGTATAATGAGTTATTGAGGAGGTTTATAAAAATATTCATATATAATTAATGAATTGAATGGATGGAATAAAAATATAAGAATTGAAGCTTCAAGATTTAATTTTGATATAAACAGACATCTTCTTTATCCTGTTAATACAGAGAGAAATAGATTAGAGAGAAATAGAATAGAGAGAAATAGAACAGAGCGAATTTTAGAATATATTTTTATATAATATCATGTATAATAGAATATAGTAGAATAGTGTACTTATACCTGAATAGAATTAGGAATAAATGTGAGTGAGTCGAAAAAAAAAGAGTAAAGTGTGTGTAGAATGTGTATGAAAAAATAAGCAAAGGATGTACAAAGTGTGTAGAAAATGAGAGGGTGAGAAAGTGAGAGGGTGAGTGTAAAAAGTGGGTGGAAAAAATGTTAGTGGGTCGAAAAAAGAGTATAAAGTGAGCGTAGAGTAGCTTAGAAAAAATGTTCAAAAAAGTGAGTGGAAAAAAAGTGTGTAGAAAAAAAGAGTGTAGAAAAAAGGTGTAGAAAAAAAGTGTGTAGAAATGAGTGAGTCGAAAAAAGGTGAGTCGAAAAAAAGTGTGTGGAAAAAAGGTGAGTGGAAATGAGTGAGTGGAAATGAGTGAGTGCAGCAGCTCAAGCTTGGACCACAGCTTCGGGATACTATAGGCCAGACTTGTCGGTCACTACTCCACACCCGTCTTTAGAAATTTCTTGCTACAATTACCTATTGAATCGAGAGTTTTTTATTTTTTGATGTGATCCTTAAGATTACTAACAAGATTTTTTGGTTTATTTCCTAATTATATATTAGATGAGATGAGAAGGAAGTAATTTAATGGATAAAATCATACATAAAGATAAATCAGTACACCATAAGATAGACCAGTACATCATAAGATAGACCAGTACATCATAAGATAGACCAGTACACCCTAAGGTATATTTATACTCGTACTAATCTCCTAACAATAATTTTGCTTGATTCTGCCGGACCATTCTGTTCCGTAAACGTATGGTTAGTGCTCATGAAAATGCAGTGCTCATAACCTTCTCACGCAGCAGAAGAGTACATACTGCCACAAGTCCACACTATACCACCACTGCTCTTCCCACTAGTAACCAGAAGTAGTGGTGGTGGCTACTAGAGGAAAGTCTATGATCCACATGAAGCAATTGAGTCATACTTCTATATATATCTATCATACATGTATATCATATTCATATATACTTATCTTTATTATAACTTCTGTTACATGGTAGTAGGCAGTAACAGTAGACAGCAATAGTAAAAGGTGCTAGATAGAGTGGTGGGCCTCATTTCTGGTGGGATTTTGTACAAATTTGGAGTCATGAAAACAGATTAGCGTTATACCAAACTTGGAATTAAATTAAATCGAAAAATGCTAATTATATGAAATCTTAAAATGTTCATAATTTATCTGATTGAGCTATCAGAAAGAAAGGAGCTAGAAGCTTTAAGTGGATATGAAAAGAGATGATCTCTTGAAACATAAGGTTGATTCATAAAATAGGAAGATACAGTTTATCTTTAAATCTGTTCTCCAAAAGATTAAGGCAATAGTGACTCCTCATTTTTATTATGTATTGATTCCGAGGTTCAAATATTAAGAGATTATATTCAATACAAAGGTAGTCAAGGGTAGTCAAAGGTAGTCAAAGATTCAGTCAACGTATCTAGGTGCAGGACCAGTTTAATAAAATTAAAGGCACTATCGCGGACTACCGCAGAAAACCAGCTGCAAACCACATTTGTCTGTCACGACTACACACACCTCTTTAGAAATTCCTGCTAGGAAAAATCGAAAAATCGAAAAATCTTGTATTTCATAATAATCATAAATAAATGGCGAGAACATAAAATGACATTTTAGTAAAGACCATCGCCAGTTGTTCATGTCGCTACAGACTGTGTTCACCGAGGTTAGGCTGAAATGTCTGGGTGAAAGACCCGTCGGATTCTGGAATATGGAAAAATACTTAGAGGTGAAAAAATGTAAATTCTATTGATTGTTAATTGTTTGCTATTTTTGAAAGTAAGAATCCTTTATATAGTAAATTGACTTATTGAGGTGATGTAGACGTAGTCCAGTGGTTCAACGCATCCAATTCAAGTCAAATACAATGGATGTGGTCACTCTAAGGAAACCAAGGTAGACGTCGTCCGTCCAGGTAAATTTCCAGGTATTCAAGAAGTGAGATAAAGTGGGGAGTGTGAGTGTAGAGTGGAGAAAGTGTAGAAAGTGTAGAAAAGGCAGAAAGTGAAGGTGAAGTGAGTGTAGAAAGTAAAAGTGTAGAAATGTAGAAATGCGTAGAGAGGAGTGTGTGGAGCGCGGTGGAGTGCGAGAAATGGAGAAAGTGGAGTGGAAGACAGAGTAGAACCCGCGCGAACAAGCAGTAGTCGAGATGCCCCCCAAAACGATCGAAGACCTCTTGAAACTCATCTCCATGGGCGAGGCGCTCAGCGAGTCTCAGGAGAAACAGATGGAAGACTATAAGTTCTGGAAAACCCAGCCGGTGCCGGCGCTCAATGAGGTGGTGGACTCCGAGGGTCCCATCGATAGCTCCAAGACCCCGGCCGATGTGCCTGACAAGCCCATGCCGTTGTTGAGTGACTTTGAGTGGTCCACCGTTGACATTGACCTGAAGGACCAGCTCGATGAAGTCTACACGCTCTTGTGTGAGAACTACGTGGAGGACCAGGACGCCACCTTCCGCTTCAAGTACTCCCATGAGTTTTTGAAGTGGGCTTTGAAGCCGCCCGGCTGGCGCTCCGATTGGCACGTGGGCGTGCGTGTCAAGAGCCTGAACAAGTTGGTGGCGTTCATTGCCGCTGTTCCCGTGCAATTGAAGTTCAACAAGTCGGGAAATCTGATTCCTTCCGTGGAAATCAACTTCTTGTGTATCCATAAGAAGTTGCGCAGCAAGCGCTTGGCTCCTGTGTTGATCAAGGAGATCACAAGAAGGGTCAACAAGCAGGATATCTGGCAGGCCTTGTACACGGCCGGCGTGGTGTTGCCCTCGCCTCTTTCGTCGTGCAGATACACCCACCGTCCTTTGAACTGGTCCAAGCTTTACGACGTGGGTTTCTCTCACTTGCCGTCCAATCAGACCAAGGCTGGCATGGTGGCCCACTACGCGTTGCCTAGTGCTACGCTTACTCGTGGCCTCCGTCCTATGGAGCACAAGGACTTGGACCAGGTCTTTGACTTGTTGCACGAGTACCAGGAGAAGTTTGATATGGTGCAGGTGTTTGAAAAACATGAGTTGGAGCACTGGCTCTTGGATTCTGTCCAGGGAGGTTCGGCCGAAAACCGCGTGATCAAGTCGTATGTGGTGGAACAGGACGATGGTACCATCCTGGACTTCTTTTCCTACTACTTGCTTCCTTTTACAGTGTTGGGAAACAGCTCGCACAGCGAATTGGGCATTGCCTACTTGTTCTACTATGCTACCAACAGCTACAAGGAGGACAAGGCCACATACAAGAAGCGGTTGAATGCGTTGGTGACCGATGCCCTCATCACGTCCAAGCAGTACAACGTTGATGTGTTCAATGCGTTGACGTGCCAGGACAACCCACTCTTCATCAAGGATGCCAAGTTTGGCCGCGGTGATGGTATACTCAACTACTATTTGTTTAACTACAAGGCCAAGAAGATCCATGGAGGAATTGATGAGTCGCAGAATGTTAGCGACGAGGGCAGTGGTCTTGGTGTGGTGTTGTTTTAAGGCATTCCTTGAGTTGTGACCAAACCTTTTTAGCATGTACTCGGTCTAGTGCCACATTGATCCGCTGGTTTTATCGGGACGATGCTAGCTTCTCGTGGTGATGATACATCCGCTGCCGGACTCAGTGCAGGTCTACAATAACAGGCGTAAAACATGGTCCAGTATAGTCTACTTATAATCGTAGGACAATAAACTAAAATGATAGTGAATATGAGCTCGTAAAGAATGAAGGGTTCCGAGGGTGCGTGCCCGAATAGGCAGTTCCGGGGCTTATATCCAGTTCCGACCTATTGACTTGGGTCGTTGTATCCTCCGAACAAAAAAAGAAATTACAGATTTTCGAACGTACATGGGTTACGCGTACCTCAAAGACCAACATATTATATTGGGAACCTTGCAGAAGGAATGGTGGGCTGGAACAAGAGACGCCCATTTTTAGAGGTGCATGTCACGTGACCATTCCGGGGTAGGCATGAAAGACATAGAATACAGATACCCAATTCTAGCCGAAATTTCGGAATTCTCAAGTATTTAGTAGAAAAGACAGACACTGGTACATAGAATAATAGAATAATATAGATACAGAGACTAAGAGCAGAAATGGATTACTATAGACAAAAAAAGATGAGAAGTTTAAAATGATAGGTAGATCCAGAATAAAAGTGGAGAATTTATCAAAATAGACTTATTAGTAGCATAGACATAAATAACAAAAGTCAGGTATCAATAGCACAATAAACTCTTTACAGTCGTCTTTGTATCGAATGTATTAAGTGATAAAAAAGCATTTTATACAGTTCATTTTTATTATGCAGTTTCAGCAAGTCGCACTAGTAAATAAATCACCAGAAAAAATCGTACCAAAAATGTGCTTCTTTTTACTGTAATTTCTCATCTTCATGTACTACTGCGACCTCCATCAGGCCTATAAAATGTACCACAGCTAAAAAGCCCGAGAAAAAAGGATACAGGAATTTAATTCTAAAAATAATATATTGGTATATACAGAAATAGAAAGTAGTCAAAAAGAAAGAAAAGAAAGAAAATAAAGAAAATAAAAAAAAAAGAAACTAAAATAAAAGGGGTATGGATGGTGGATGGTGGATGGTGGATGGTGGAAGGAGATGCAACGATAAGGCTGTGTGCAGTCCTATCAGCGAAGATGAGTCTCAGCTTTATCTCAATTCTCGGTGAGAAAGCGACTCTACTTACACCAGCTTCTTTAGCCCCAATGAGTGAAACTGCAGTGGCGTCCGACCGAAATGCACGGGCATTGCTGCTTTTTGAAAAGGCAACCGAAAAAGAGCAACGTGGCCTTATGTCGGATGCAGTCAACCTCTACCGGGAGGCGTTCAAGCTCAATGAGCTGATAGACTTGGTGTACCGGAACCAGAGGGTGCCGGAGAACATTGAGAGTCTCCGGGCGCAAAACGGCAAAAATGCTGCTCAAAAGGTCGACGATGCTCTTGTGCAAGCTATAGATGTGGATATGCTTCTACAGTCGTTTGAAGACTCTGAGGTTTTGCCCCCAGGAGCTGAGGATAAAGAATTGAGTGTACGGTTTGCAGGCATGTTGGCGCAAAAAAAAGACCTTGTGCCTGTTTCGCCACTAATACGACTCCCCAAGGAAATCTGGATCCATATCCTCAAGCTTCTCTTGGCCGAAGATCCCGAGGCTTGGTTTCGCTTTGGCATTACGTGCAAGCGGAACGCTTACTTGGCCTTTGCCAGTACCCAAGTATGGCGTCACATGTGCTACTTGATATACCCACGGCAACCTTACGAGGAGAATGTGGGCTTCATTGGTGCAGAGAAACCCGTGCCGTTGGACCCCGTGCACGTATTGCCGCAATATGGCAATTCCTGGAAGAAAATGATCCACAATCGGCCTTTCATCAAGACCCATGGCTGCTACATTAGCGTGGTCAACTACTATAGTGAGGGAGGCCGGTCCGAGCTTTCGTCCAGCTTGAACAACCCCGTTCGTCTGGTCACCTACTACCGCTACTTGCGGTTCTACCCCGGCGGCGAATGTGTGGCGGCACTTACACGGCTTGAGCCACACAAGGTGGTTCCCCAGCTTCTGAGGGAGAATAAACTAAGGCGACTCGTGGCCAATTACGAGCTGAGGGACTTGAGTCGTATTGACCCGCTGGACGAACCGCATCGTATACATAGAGGTACGTGGACGGTGTCTACAGATGCTAAGGTGCATGTGACGGTACACGAGGGCTCGGTCCCGTACTATACATTCCACTACAATTTTGAGATCAAGAACTTGGGCACCATTCTGCGGCATTGCAAGCTCCGGTGGCAGAATTTCTACGCGGTGTGGAAGAAGAGTCCTGGGTTTGAAGATCGCGAGGGCGAGGTGGTGGATTTCTCCTTGAAGAACGAAAAGGACTTTAAGTTCTCTCGGGTGCGGTCCTACACTGACACGAATTAACGAGGGAAAGAAAGATGGGTAACTAAGGAAAAAATCGGGGAAGACTGAGGGACGGGAAGGAAGCGTGGAATTGATACGGATAATACCTCAAGTGTGGTTGTCTAAAGATTCAATTGGAGGCTGTGGAACTGGATTCTTTATGAGTTTTCCATTCTTCTCATATCAAAATCACCTGGGTATGCAATACCGTATGCAATACCGGGGGAATCTTCCCACCAAATGAAAGAAGATTAGTTTCTCGGCCATATTTGGATGACCATGATGACAAAGATCATAATGATGGCCATGGAATTGCAGAAACGAAATCATGAGACCAGTGTTAATGTCTATCAAGCCTCAGAACCAGGACAGTGCAGAACCAGGACAGTGCAGAACCAGGACAGTGCAGAACTAGTACTCGGGATAATACGTCGGTATCAATTCCCAAGACTTAGGGCTCGGAGAACGTCCTCGATACTCCTTCAGTATCGAGAACCTATATTGGTGTCTTGTACTTGGTGCTGGGTGACCAAAGTTCCAATAGTACTCACCGGGCTAAACTGAGGCCAGTATACGAATCTACCAGATCTACTGGTATGTCTACCATTGGGGTACTTGTGATACTCTTGCTTATTGACACAGTCAAAATTAACGGACTGATCAGTTTTTGAGTTGATCCAAAGGCTCCTGGATGAAGATCAGTGGACGCGTATATTGTGTCTCACTCCATCACTGGAAACTCAGTCAATTACTGTATACTCGGTCAATTACTAAAATACTTAATGGTGATAAGTATTACCCAAAAATGACATGATAATAAGGAACATTAGTAGTACAAAGAACCTAGGGTAAACAGTGGTTCATTATCTTCCTAGTGCAATAGAAGATATAAGATATAAACCACCAGGACCAATGTACGTGCGCGCACCAGAGCCCAGCGCGCGTGCACACCGGGCTACTGAAAATTTTGCCAAAACCACCATTCTTACACGCTAGTGACCCCATACTGAGCATCCCCCCCCAAAACTCTCATCCCATCATGTCGAGATTTTTTGCCTCAGGTTACAACTCTGAGTCCTCGTCGTCCGAGGAAGACTTGTTGAGCACCGAGGAGGAATTGATCTCTTCCTCTGAAGAGCTCTCCACCGATAGTGAATTCGACAACGACGACCTGGACTCCGAAGACGACTCCGACTCCGACTACAGTGGCGTTGGCCCCTCGTACTTCTTGAAAAAAGATTTCTTGAAGGGTGGTCGTGATCTGGATTCCGATAGCGAAGACGAGGGCCGCAAGGTGGTCAAGTCCGCCAAGGAGAAGCTCTTGGATGATATCCGTGAGTCTGTGGATGCCATTTTCAACGCCAAGAACGTGGAGAACTGGAGCGGTGTTCTCACGGAGTTTGACCGTTTGAGCAAGCTGTTGGTCAGAGTGAACCAGCAGAAGATCGGCATCCCCAACTTCTACTACAAATTGTTGGCCCAGCTCGACGAGTCCATCAACGAAACCTCCAGCGATAAGGAAAAGAGAAAATTGCCTGCTGATCAGAGCAGAGCCTTGAACACATTGAAACAGAGAGTCAAGAAGCAGACCAAGGAGTTCAAGCCTTACATGGACCTCTACAGAGAGAACCCCGAGGCCTTCGATTCCGAGGAGCCCGTCCAGATTGCTCCTCAGGAAAAGAAGGACAGCAAAGAGGCTGTTGTGGGTACCGTTTCCGGAACAGCCCGTGTCATGAGCCCTGTGTTCACCACCTTGAGAAACATTGCTGAGACAAGAGGTAAGAAGAACATTGACAAGCTCGAGCAGGTTTCCGTCTTGGAGAACTTGCTTGCCGAAACAAAAAAGTCCGGAGCTGTCTTCGAGCTCATTTCCGTTTACCAGATGTTGCTCTCCGTGCGGTTTGATGCTGGCTCCAACCTGGCCTTCATGCCCGTCAAGTTGTGGAAGAACAACGAGGCCGACCTTGCCGACTTCTTGGTGCTTTTGGAGAAGAACTTCTCCTCGTACCAAGTCTCTGAAACCGGTGCCCCTACAGACGATATCGACGTGGAACCCGTTGCCAATGCTAGCGGAGTCAAGGTGGTGCAGGGCTCCATTTCCTCTGTGTTGGAACGTTTGGACGACGAGTTTGCCAAGTACTTGCAGAACACTGACCCCCACTCCACAGAATACATTGAAAGGTTGAAGGGCGAGTCCGACCTCTACAACTTGATTGTTCGTGCCCAGGTGTACGTGCAGTCTGTGTCGGGCGACACCGAGCACTTGGCCAGAGTTGTCTTGAGAAGATTGGACCACGTCTACTTCAAGCCTGCACAATTGATTGAGATTGTCGAGAAGGCTGCTTGGGAAAACGTGTGGAGCGGATCAGGACTTGAGAACTCCGAGTTGATCACCAAGGGCTCTGAACCTCAGAAGGTCATCTCCACCTTGCGGGACTTCTTGTTCAAGCAGGAAGCCCCCATCTACAAAACAACCGCGTTGTTATCCTACACATACTACCTTGCTGTGAACAACAAGTACGCCGAGGCCAGAGAGATCTTCTTGGACTCGCACCTATACAGCCATATCCACCATCTTGATTCGTCCGTTCAGGTATTATACAACAGAGCGTTGGTGCAATTGGGATTGGGAGCCTTTAAGAGTGGCGAGATCGAGGAGTCCCACCAGATCTTGAACGAGATTGTCAACTCGCAGAGGGTCAAGGAGTTGTTGGGCCAAGGGTTTGTCAACAAGTACCCCAGCCAGGTCACTGCAGCCGAGAAGCAGAAGTTGTACCCATTCCACATGCACATTAACTTGGAGTTGTTGGACTGTGTGTTCATGACGGCTTCCATGTTGATTGAAATCCCAGCATTGGCTGCCGCCTCCAACTCGGGCAAAGACTCGAAACGCAAAACGAATATCAAGTCGTTCAAGAGCAAATTGGAGTTCCATGACAGACAGTACTTCACGGGACCTCCCGAGAGCATCAAAGACCATTTGATCTATGCTTCCAAGTACTTGCAGAGAGGAAACTGGTCCAAGTCATACGAATTATTGTCATCCATAAAGATCTGGAAGTTGGTTCCCGACACCAATGCCTTGTTGCTGATGTTGAAGAACCAGTTGCAGATGGAGGGCTTGAGGACCTACATCTTCACCTACCAGTCGATTTTCACCAAGTTGTCGGTGGAGAAGTTGGCCACCATGTTCCAGCTCGAGCAAAGTGTTGTTACCGGTATCATTGAGAAGATGCTCGATGGAGGAGAGTTCCAAGGTTCTTTGACCAACAACTTCATCAACTTCTCGACGGATGCACCTCAAAGAAGTAGATTGCAAGAGTTGGCCATCGTGATGAACGAGAAGGTGGGCATGTTGAACGAGAAGAACGAGCAAACGTCATCCAATGGCCACTTCAGAAAGCAGGTGATGCAACAGCAACAACAGCAGCAGAAGGAGCAAAAGGAGCAGAAGGAGATCTTACAGGAAGAGAACAGCAAGTTTAGATATGCCAATATCAACACCAACAACGATGAGTTCCAAGTGACTGCTTGAGTTGAGTTCAGGCTGGAGTTTATAGCATGAGAGACGGCCATGTCTCAAATCCAATGTTTAATAGATCCATGTAGACCAAAATATTATGGTTTGTTTGAATCATTATTTCCATGTTCATGAAAGCATGCTGGATATTCAGTCTAGGGCAAGAATAAAGTAGTATTTGTGGGCTCATAGCATGAGAACTTACGATATACCGAAATAGCCAACTTAAGGCCTCACAAAAGAGAATAAATAGAGTTTTAATGTGTTTAATTGTATTGTGGTTGTCAAAAGATTTTAAGGTGGCATTCCTGTGACTGTCCTCCAGACTCCATCCTACTAAGAGAGCCGCGTTCTATGCAGGACACACTCATTAATACAATTATATCTTCCCGAACAATTATCTGATGATCTGTTATAAATTGTAATGTTCTGGTAGCTTGTTATATAAAATAGGGTGCTAATTGGGAGGCTGTTGATGGTGAGGCTGTTGAGTACTTGATGGAAGAAATTGCGAAAGGTAGACACTTTTGGTGACACCAGAAAAAGACTCCCAACACTCACACACCATTAAAGAAAAAATTTTTGTACAAAAAAAGTATTTTTTGTAAGAATCAACCTCTTTTGTTTTGATTTCAATGTTTGCATAAAATCGAATTTTAAATTGCACCAAACGCATTTCTCCTCATGGAACAGTCTTGAACAGTTTCTACTAATTGTAGTGAAGTCGCGAATTATTACAATAATCGCATTCTGGAATTACGAACTTTTTGCAATCAATTTCAAGCATCGTTCCAAGAATCAACACCAAAAAAATAAACTATTTTGCAACAGAAGTGTTCAAGAGCATACACGAGATTATTTTGGAGTCACAGAAAATCACCAAAAAAAAAAAAAAAAAAAAAAATTTTTAAAAAAAAGGGTTCAAAAAAAAAAACAGAAATTTTTTTGAGTCCAAAAAAAAAACAGAAAAAAAAAAAAAAAAAAAAAAAAAAATATGTATATATATGTATATAAATATATTGGGGAGGCCAAACGAGATCTTTTTATTAATATAGTTGGAAGCAAAAAAATGGTCCACAAGTCAATGAATGTGAGCATAGATCAATGAGGTTATTTTCCTTTTAAAGAACCTTTTCCATGAAGTTATTGAGAGCCACGTAGTTATTGAGAGCCAAGAGTGTTGGCTCAACGTATGTTGCCTAGTGCCACTTGTACTTCTCAGAGCCATCATACCAAGTGGATAAGGTTTTTCGCGGGGAAAAAAGGATGGACAGATTGGATTCAAATTGGAGTCAATCTGAGGAAGTTTAGAAGTTTCAAATTCTTAAAAGAAATATATAAGACATTATAGAAGAAAAGCCTACAATTCTCTAATGACTGATGTTATATATTTTCCAGTGGAGTGGAGCATAGTAGTTTATATCCTAGTATTTTCAAGTAGTATATTATATCAACCATAGTATTTATAGTAGAGTAGAGTAGAGTAAGTGAATTCTAGTAAGTAATTTCTAGTAAGTAATTTCTAGTAAGTAATTTCTAGTAAGTAATTTCTAGTAAGTAATTTCTAGTAGAGTAGAATAGAAAAGAATGTAGGATATCATATTATGTGGATTCTAGTATGGTAAATTCTAGTAAAGTATATTCTAGTGAAATATATTCTTGAAGCGTAGAGTGCAGTATATTCTAGTGGAGTACATTCTAGTAAGTAGGAGGGTACATTATATTTTAGTAGAGTAGAGTATAGTAATTAGCTCGATGCTACGAACAGTGCTCGCCGCGCTCATTACCAGGCCCAAGAGTAGTGCTCATAACCAGGCCCAAGAGCAGCGCTCATAACCAGGCCCAAGAGCAGCGCTCATAACCAAAGCACAATACAAAATACTTCAACTATTTACAGACACTTATTAAAAAACTTACCCTCGATAGGTAAACTTTATCCAGGTGAATCTCTACAATCTGCAATCCTTAATGATCTCCATCCATCTCTTTAAACCGTCTCTCATTTTCCATCTCCATCCGTCTCTATATTCTTATATTTCTAAACATGTCTATCTCTATACATCTCAATATCTGTTAAGCTTTGAATATGTTCGCGAGAAAGAAGTGCAGTGCGAGAAAAAAGTCAAGTGAGAAAGTGAGAAATGAAGAGAGAAAAAGTGAGAGTGAAAAAGTGAGAGTGAGAAAGTGAGGGTTGGAAAACTCAGCATTGGACGCGACTGTGCGAAAGTTGGCCATGAGTGCGGCACGGGACCTGAAGATCAATCAGAGGAAAAAGAATAGCCCAGTACACCCTAAGATAATATTTCCATAAGGATTCAATTAATCATGAGATCACTCAAATTTATTTCTAAGTATCTATGAATTCCATAATTTTTTTTCCGTATAGATGACCCATTACTGACTCAATTCCATGGGAATACCAATGACTTAGTTACATGATGCAGCCCTATATTTATGCCAATGGCCTCAGCCCTATATTTATGCCAATGGCTATAACAGCTATATACATTATTTTGTAATTTCAACTTATATGAATTCTGTTTTTTTTGTTAATAGTTTACGATAATAAAGCCAATTCTATTCGAGTAAGTCTTATTTATGAATGAAATCCACAGGATGTTCACTCAGATATGCTACAGATTTAGAAAAGGAATAGCGATTTCCTCCTGTTACTTCAAGAATACCTGCATACAATGGCCAAATTGATAACTAACGTTCCACACTCATTTAAGTATTAAAACACAATCATAGTTTCTAAGTCGAAAATATTATTATGGTTTTATGGTTTTAAGTTCAATAGCTTTCCTGCTGGTGTACGGGTGCACACACCCACTGCGCCCTGGATTTCGCAGCTTACTTGTCCACTCACAACCACATCCACCACTTCAATCCCTTTTCATCACCCATCAAGCCCACTTTCAAATCAAATTTTCAAGTCACATTCTTAAATCATGATTTTGATATATCCATAGATTTCCTAAACGGTAATTCTACGAAAGAATTTTCTAATTCCATCTGCGATGACCATCTATGTGGATTCTGCCAAGAAAGTACCTGGAGCCAGGGTCTGTTACGAAGTTATCTCTGGCCCTTTCCTCATTCCATCAAAACCTGGTAACGAAATCAAAGAATATTAGTTCACCATCTCATATTTCTGGAAATAAAACTATACACAATATAGTGATAAGAATTGGGATTCAAGATGAATCCAAAATTGAAATTATGATTCTAGGATTGATTATAGTTTGTTGGTATTACTTTATGAGTATTAGTAGTATCAACCACTTTTCTCAAGGATAGGTGCGGATCTTGATATTAATGGTACTGTTGGATTGATCAATGGTAAAAAATCAAAGTAAACCTTTATGAAATCACGAAATCAAAGTAAACCTTTATGAAATGCCTTAATGTGCAAAGAGACTGTTAGTGGAATATGGCTATGGAATTACGGCTGGTGTACGGGTGCGCATCTCAGATGCCATCGACCTCATTACGCACCTCATACCCTTCATTTCTGTACGGCATACCTCAGCCACTCATCCACGATTCCGAGACTCCAACCGAACCATATTTGAACCGGAAGAATACTGGACTATATTTTTAAAGAATACGGGGCTTATTGCTGAAAAATACTGGACTTTAACTATGGAAAGAAAGGATCGCCCACTTAAGGTGAGCTCGCTCTGTGAGCTTTGCCATGGGCGCAAGGCAGTAGTCAAGCGCCCGAAAAACCTCCAGAAAGTGTGCAAGGAATGTTTTTATGTTGTGTTTGAAACCGAGATCCACAATACTATTGTTTCCGCCAACCTCTTTCAACAGGGGGATCGCGTGGCTATTGGAGCCTCTGGAGGAAAAGACTCCACGGTGCTCGCGTCAGTGCTCAAAACCCTCAATGAACGGTACGAATATGGGCTTGAGCTCGTTCTACTCTCCATCGATGAAGGTATAAAGGGCTACCGAGACGACTCGTTGGCTACCGTCAAGCGTAACCAAAAGCAATATGATATGGACTTGGAGATCGTCCTGTATAAAGACCTCTACAACTGGCTGATGGACGAGATCGTCACGTGTGCCGGAATCAGGAGCAGTTGTACTTACTGTGGGGTATTACGGAGACAGGCCCTTGACCGGGGTGCTGCCAAGTTGGGAATCAACCATGTGGTCACGGGCCATAATGCAGATGATATGGCCGAAACCGTTCTCATGAATATTTTACGAGGTGATACTGCACGCTTGGAGAGTCTGACTTCGATCCTTACACAGAGTGCCGGGCTGCCCATCAAACGGTCCAAGCCGTTCAAGTACTCGTACCAGAAGGAAATCGTGCTCTATGCACACTACAAGAAACTCGACTACTTCTCCACCGAGTGCACGTACGCACCAGAGGCATTCCGGGGCACTGCACGTGAGCTTCTCAAGGGCCTAGGTGCTATTCGGCCCTCTTGTATCATGGACATAATTTATTCGGGGGAACACCTTGTTTTGGCCAACAAAAAGAAGAAGGTCACCAAGAAGTATAAACGAAACGTCAAAAACAGCGAGCAGGAGATTCTTCCCGATGGCTCCGTGGCGTTGCAGAAAAAGGACGGTAACACCTGTGAAAAGTGTGGTTACATCACCTCCAATAAGGTTTGCAAGGCGTGCTTGCTTCTAGCGGGTCTTGAGATGAATCGCGCCAAGATAACGCTTGATGGCAGTGCAGATGGAGCCGCCAAATTAGGCAAGACATTGGAACAACTCAGCTTCTAAGCTTCTTCGTTCACTCATTGGCAGTGATTACGAAGACCTATTCCTTCCGGTACACGTGAGAGGAGCCTGCCTGGTGGCTTGGAAATACCAAGGTCTCTGCAATCACGGTGTTTTGCTTTCTTGATACCCCAAACACAATGATTTCCGAAATGTCGGATGCAGTCAAAGGGGTGGTGCCCTCATAGACCTTCTTGGCCGCAGCATCGTCACCATGGAAACGCACCAAACTGAACTCCGTCTCCACGGCTCCCGGGTCCACCTCCATCACACGGATGCGGGTACTGATCAACTCCTTCCGCAACGAGTGGGTGAAGAAATTGACTGCTGCCTTGGACGCACAGTACACACTTCCTCCCGGGTAAGCCTCACGGCCAGCAATCGAGCCAACGTTGACGATATCTCCGCTGTTTTTTGCCTTGAAAATGGGCAATACCGCCTGCGTCATGTTGATCAAGCCCATGACGTTGGTTTGCATCATTCCCTGGAGATCGTCGTCGGAGATCTCGCCCACGGTTTCCTTTCCGAGCGCCTTTCCGGCATTATTGATCAACACATCGATATCGGAGAATTCCCGAGGCAAGTTGGTGAAAAATGGCTTGATGGAGGCAGCATCGGAAACGTCAAGTTTGGCCGTGTGCACCTGGATAGGCTTATAAGTCTTGCTCAACTCCGAGGCCAATTCGGATAACTTGCTCTCACGCCGAGCAGTCAAGATCAACTTGATGTTTCCTTGAGCGGCAGCAGCAAATTCGTGAGCTGTGGCGGCCCCGATTCCGGAAGAAGCCCCTGTGATGAGGACGATTTTATTGGCGAGTCTCTCTGCAGCTCTGGATCCAAAAGACATTGTAGTTGGAGAATAGATGGACGGAGAGACTGATGAATCGCGGGGTACGCGTGCAGGATTGCGTCCCATGTGACCATGGCCACACCCCTAGAGTTCTATGTAAATGTACAAAGTAGTTTGAGTATAATCAGATATTGGGACTTAACTAGAAGTCCTCGATCTATGAGGAATTAAAGAATTACGTTAATAGATTTAGGGTATTGAATCTTATACACTGGTTAGATACACTGGTAAGATACACTGGTAATATAAAGGTCAGAAAGACTGGTAATATAAATTGGTAATATACACCAGAACTTTAGGTACACTAGGAACTCTGGCCATAGAAAACATTAGAGATACAAAAAGAATCATCAGCTTTACGATTAATATGAGTATGGATTTAGCTCTAGTGTGCAGTATACTGAGGTCGCACGTATCTTGTTGGAGATTCATGTACACATTATTGGATTCAAAAAAAAAAACGGGGAAATTAAAAATTAGAAATTCTTAGAGTTTATGAAAAAAAGTTTTAAAATATAATAGGATAAGCCTGTATCTAGTTCTTGCAATGAAATGGCTTGCATTGTGGCTTATACTGTGGCTTATACTGTGGCTTCAGTTATGGCTCTCACATTGCGCGACTGGCTGAACGCTGCTTCCCACACCCACGCAAACCCTCTTTCCCATCCAAAGCCTCTTTCCCACCAAAGTCAACGACAATTTTTTTTTGAAACATTTTCATTGAAATTCTTATGGTAGATTATACTGAGTCGAAAAAGAGCCAGATCGGATCGGGGTAAAAAAGGATTTCTATTAATTTATATTGTAGCAATGGAAGACGAATGCGGTAGGTATTCTGGTAGTCCTTGAGCCAGGCACAAGACGCACCAGACTCGAATCAAGGTCTCGAGAATCAAGGTCTCGAGAATCAAGGGCTCGAGAATCAAGGGCTCGAGAATCGCGGTCTCGAGAATCTCAAGGGTCTATGGTGAGGACTGCACCTAATGCTTTTCGCATCCATGACTCTCACTGCGAAAAACCGTAACTCAGTGCTAAAAAACCTTAACTCAGTGCTAAAAAAAAGACTTGAACTCACGGCGCATCCTCCGTATTCTCATAATATTCTATCAGTAGTAAGACTGTATATTAGCATAGTAGGAAATAGTAGCTATGGTACACTATAAGGAGTACAATATAAATAGAGCAGGAAGCTACATCACTACTTTACAACAGACTGCACCTCAACTGTGTATCTGACGATTCCTCCAGAGAAGTAATGCATTGATTTTGGGAAGAAGCCAGCACCCACTCCAATTACCAATAAAACAGTCGGCTCCTACAAGAGAGTCAGTACTATATTTTTTATAGAAATTAGTAAACCCTTTTTTTATAGAGTGTCAGTACTATATTCCTGCACACTAGTACTATTATAGAGCTAAGCACCGAATCATACTATAAACCGTAGATAGGATAAGGCGTAGATAGGATAAAGCGTAGATGGATAAGAGGTAGCAAGAGCATGAGTAGTACGAACCAAAAACGGGTAAATGGTGGAAATTAGTAGTGGCGATATTAAAAAGGACTATATTATGATACAACACAATATCTCTGGCTCTTCCGTCTTTTATGGAGCCCCAAGTATGACCTGAAAAATGTATTTTAGTCTCAGTAAAGATACTTGGTATGAGGGAGCGTTTAAGCCTTTTTAAAGCTATGACCAGGAGGTGTGCTGTGAGTAAACTGAGTAAACTGAGTAAACAGTGAGTGTACTCAAGAGTGAATTCTAGACTTTATAAGACTGTGATCAACATGGTTAATATGGACTGAAGATGTGGATTCTTCTCTAAAAACATTATAAAGGTGACTTATGGCCAAAGGCCATTAGTCAAGTGTATAGCAAGAACACGTTCGCTCAGCTGATATTCTCACCGACAAAGTGAAGTAGCTGAGCTGCTTATGCGGACTGTCAAGGCTAGTATGGACATGTTGGAGCATCTCTGTTTTTGGATGCAACATCTGCCGCGGATGTGGACAATGACAAGTAGCTCTACGAAAGCTCAATGGGTCGAATATCCTAGATATAAAATGCACCCGACGAATATTGGAAAGGCGAACTGTGCCCTCCGTATTCAGAGTTCATAGAGGTTTTGGAGCTATTGCGCGAACTTACCTTCGACTCAAACGGTGATGAAACCGCAGACTGAGAGCTGTTCTGGGCTCCATTGAAGCAGTACTTTTGAAGCAAATCTGCGTACGACATAGACCCGATTTCTGAAGGCTTCAAGTCGTCCACGGGCTTGGCCACGTAGCTTTTGGTGTTCGTGCTGCTTAACTGCTGCAACGCAGCATCGGAAACACTCATTGGAATTGGGCTGGTATCGGTGTTTCTTTCCGAGCCCTTATTTCCAAGTGGCGAGTCGGGTTCCACCGTCTTACTCGTATAAGTCTTGGAGTACCTAGGCCTTAATGTCTGCAAAGAACTGCTTCTGGAAGAAAGCGGCCTTGGCTCAGGTTGCAACGAAGTGGAACGCAGCAATGCAGGTCTTGCCAAAGCTGGCAAGCTCCCAGTGGCCTCCTTCGCCGACTTGAGCCTGTTGACAACTTCCTGTATGTCTGCATTGGCGGACCGGTCGTTCCTGCCTGCAGGTTCTGAATTTGGGATAGTGGTGCTCAGGTCCAAATGGAAGGACGCCGTCTGGGAGAATGTGGGTGGTTTATAGGTGAAGGCGTCTTTGGAACCCACCTTCAAGGCGATTTTATCTCTGGAGCTAGCCTTTGCTTTGGCCATGGCCGAAAGCGAGAAGTGATAGTTGCGTCCATCGTTGTTGTCCCAGTAGGTGGATTCGTTAACAGTGTACTTGATGCAGAATTGAGGGTTGATGGCCGAGGGCAAGTGTGTGAGGGGAATTGAGAATTTGAACTGATCAAAGTTGGCGGATGGAAACAGGCTCGCATACACAGCGTTATTGAAGATTAACTGGCTTTTCCAGTCGTTGAAGGTCAACTTCAAGGAAAGTGATTTTTCGAAAGCAATGTTTTGGCACATGACAATGAGAACAAGTGACTTCTTGTCAGCAGAAAGCACTGCTTTTTGAAGGTACACTGTATGTTTGTTCTTATCGTAGATGTTTTTGGGGGCCACGAAGTTAGAGCTGTTGATTCTGTACAGCATTTCATGGGCGACCTCGTCATCCGATTCGGACTCTGAGTCGGATAGCATCAAGTCCCCAAAAGACCGAGGGATTGAGAAGTAGTCTTTGGCAAAAACGGATGATGAGTTGGGGGAGCCAGACGGAGTGTTTTGGAGGGAGACCGATAAGGGCGAGTCCTTACCGTCGAACATCTTGACATTCTCGAGTCTGGATGCAAACTTGACGGATTTGGGGGAAAGCTGAGATGCAGACTGCACTCGGGCAAGGCGGGGTAGCTTCAACGACAGCTTCAACTTCTTCAATGGAGTACGGATGGCACCCTCAGAAATGGCACGAGGTTTTTCAGCAGTTCTTTCAACTGAAATCACATCTGGAACAGAATTTTTTTCGACAATGGAGGGTTTAGTGGAATTTGTAGGCAGCAAGTCGGGAGGTCCGGACTCAATTTGAAGCATGGGTAATGGCAGCGTTTCCAGGGATAAGGGCAGAGTTTCAGAGGGCAGCAATTCCGAAGGTAATTCCAACTTCTCGGAAGGCATTAGCAAGTTTTCCCAAGACATGGCCAATTTTTTGGGCAGTGTTTGGGGAATAGTCAAAGACTGGGAGTATGGCAACACAGACGGAGGGGGGCGAACCCACAGTACCGACAAAACCGAGTCATCCTTGGGCATCTCCGCCAAGGAAAGCGGAACGGCAGGAGCCTTTTCCATGGGGATTAGATCCGGCAACGAAGACAGGTATAGGGAGGAAATGTCGGCCAAGGTTCCGGGAGCCAGCCTGGAACAGGGAACGGATTTGCGAGATAATGAGGGTTGCGAGGGTGCAGAGGCAACCTCAGGGGAAAAGTGGTTTTCCACGGCCAAAGTGAGAGTGGACATTGAAAAAAGGGTGGAAGTAAATGGGATGAAAAATGGGATGAATGGAAGGTGAATGGAAGGTGAACGGAAGAAAACGGAGGTCACTCCAGGTGGAATAGGAGACAAAAAAACAAAAGCA
This sequence comes from Metschnikowia hamakuensis, assembly GCA_002370815.1. NCBI lineage: Eukaryota > Fungi > Ascomycota > Pichiomycetes > Serinales > Metschnikowiaceae > Metschnikowia > Metschnikowia hamakuensis. The sequence continues at coordinate 46,514 of NKZZ01001677.1, read as the reverse complement.
ATCGAGCTTTTGCGTCGTTGAGAAGACCGCGGGACAGGTCAAATAAGAAATGAAAAGACACAAATCAAAAGTGCAATCAACCCACACACCGACAAAAAAAAGATGTATCGCGTGCGGAAGAATAGCAGGGTTGTGGATACTTAAGTAGTGGCCAATGGCTTGGTGTTCCCGAATTTTGGGTTTCTGCGGCTGCAATCCCATGCGGGTTGTGTGCAGGTGCGCTGCATATAGCCCTACTTCATGCATGATTGCAGGGTGGGGCAATCATGGGGCGGCAGTCGGGATTGTGGGGGATGAAACACCAAGTATGCAATTTAAGGGAGGCCGCCGAGAAAAACGAGGTTTTGTCGATGAAAGTGTATTTAAATTTCCTGAATGTTTTCTATCATGTCCAATTCCGGCCATTTTCCTCAGCAAAGTTTCTCCAAAAGTCACCCCGTGGGAAAGCCGGGACGGGGTAATTAGCGCAGCATGTGGAAGAAAATTTTAAGCTGTGTGCAATAGCGCGCTGCACTCGGAGTCCGAAGCGCGTTTCGGGCACCCTCCTGAAGAACGCGCAATTGCCAGGCCGGAAAGGAACATTCAGCATTCAGCCAGATCTGGAAATAGCTAGGGAATTCCGAGCTCCAGCAGAAATAAAAAGATCACCAGGATCTGGCAATTTTTGGGAACCCCCCCTGGACCAGCCTCCTGGTTCAGCTTCCTGGTTCATGTGGGTATTTAAGGGAACGGCACGTGATCCCTCCTCATTGTTATTTTATTGCTGTCTCATTTCTGTCGCAGAACTCAACACATTTTATAACCAAGCGCAAGTCCTAACCAATGAAGACTCCAAAAGTGCGAATGCCAAGTTCACCTCCGAAACAAACCATCGATCAAAATCTCCAAACTCCTTCGAGACCCTACGTCATCATAATCAACCCTGCCACACAATAATAAAAAATCATTTATTAATGACCATAAGATTTCCAAGTAGTGACTGTCCAATAATCACTGCTCTAAAGGTTTAATAGGGTCATTTCAAATAGTGTCATTTCAAATAATATCATTTCAGAAATTTAAACTCCAATAATGACATCTAAAAAAGTTAAAAGCAACAAATGTTCAAGTGTTTTCGTATATCCATGGATATCTTTCCTTGACTCTGACACTGACGCAGACCCGATTTCTTCTCCATTGTCTACCATTTCTTTCCATGCAATCCCGAGCCTCGCGGATGGCACCCAATAGATGTCATGGCGCATTGTCGCGCTATCTAGCCTACCACTTTTCCTTTCTGTCTTTTTTTTCTCATCTTTTTTCTCTGTTCCTTTTTTCTCACCCTTTTCCGTCTTCCTTTTTTCTCATCTTTTCCTCATCTTTTTCTCATCTTTTCCTCATCTTTTTCTCATCTTTTCCTCTCCTTTTTTGCTCTCTACTCTTCGCAAAAATACTGAAATTTATCAGCACACATTATCTACACACATTATTTACACACTCATCCATTAATTTCTCTAGAATCTTTTGTCTTAGATTTCATTCTACTGTTTCTTGAAAATTACTATTCCGTTCCTTATAATTTATTCTTTTATTTCCGTTATTTGATTCTTTTATTTCCGTAATTTGATTTTTTTAGTTATATCGCTTATTTAATTTTTTTTTTTTTTATCCTATTTGGCCTTTTCCCATTGTTCTGCTCGAGTCTTCGAGTCTTATCGAGGTTAGGCGCTATACATTGCGCGCTGGATCAAACAGAATGTGGCGCAATGCGGACATGTTGGGCTTTTAAAACGCACTGTTCCGCATTCCTGAAACTCATCTCTCAATCACTCAATCTTCAATCACTCAATCTCCAATCTCTCAATCTCCAATCTCTCAATCTTTCTCTTCTCCATCCTTGAAAATTTCCTTACTTCCCTGCTACTTTACTTTATGATCTGCTCTCTTACTTTCTATCCTAATTCCTATAATCTCATCCCTTTCTTTCTCTTTCTTTCTCTTGCTCTTGCTCTGCCCTATCCTCAATATCATCAATCCACTGTATACCCATCCTCCATATCATACTCTTCTCATACTCTTCTCATACTCCTATCATATACTCTTCTCAATTAGGATGTACTGGTCTACTACATTCTATTGACCTCCGGCCATGAACCATTTCTATTCTGCATATATGATGGCTGAAACACTGAGTCCATACCTCTTGTCCGTATTCCATCCGTAATGTCCATTGACATCGCGCACCACCAAAGTCTTCCTGGTAATGTCCCGGCATGTCGAGGTAATTCAGCCAAGCTGAATAATCCGGCCAACATTAGCCCCACTTTGACTGAATCGATTAAACACTGGCCAAACACTGGCCAAACACTGGCCCCTTTTCACCACCTCATCTCTAGTAAATTATCTAAACCTCGATACTTCAAACCTCTAAGTCTAACTCTCTGACCTTTGATCCTCTAAAGCTTTGGCCCTGAACCTCTAATCACCACTCACCATCAGTAGATGGAGTCTGCATCTGGTAGTGGCGCTGGTGCATACACCAGAAGCCTCTCCATGATACTGGACGGAGCGATGCCGGCCAAACTGCAGTTATCGTCCAAACTGCGTCTTCGGGCTCTGCGAGATGAACTTGCGAGAGTAACAATCGACTCGCTATCGCGCTCTCTCTCGCGCTCCCGGTCTATGCGTCCCTGGCCTGGCGTACTTGGAGTCACTGATAAGTAACCACTGGGGGCAAGCGAGGTTTCGGCTGTAGATGCAACGGCTGAAACATTCTCGTGTGCAACGTCACCACTCAAAACCGATGGCGGGTTTGTAGTGGAAGTGTGAGAAACCACCAGCTTCACAGGCGTGGTGCTGACGTTATCGGATTGCACAGAGGCTGACTCCTCGTCGCTGAATTCGGTATTCCGTTTCATGGGGCCATACTTAAGGCTCTGTCCATGTTCAGTATTGAGTTGGTCAGTATTCTGCCGTTCATTCTGGTTCTGGTCGTTCTGGCTTTCGGTATCCTGATGATCATTCTGACGTTCACTATGACGCTCAGCACCCTGGTGTCCATGACGTTCACTATGGCGTTCACTATTACGGTGTTGACCCGAAGCCTGGTGTCCGTTGTGGTGTCCGTTCGGATGTCCGTTCTGATGTCCGTTCTGCTGTCCGTTCTGCTGGTGTTTAATCTGCTGACGCAGTTCGATATTGTGATGGTGTGGAGGACCACGCATACCTGCCACGGTGTTCCTGTTTTGCCCCTGGACTAGCCGCTTGACCCAGCTGAACCTGCTGCGGGTGTTGGGCTTGTCGGAGATGTCGTAAATGACTTCTGGAGGTTAGTAGAGATGAGAGGAGAGGGGAATGCGAAGAACATACCTTGAGCTATTTCCAGCATAATGTGGTTGTTTGGAGAGGGTTTCAGATGTGGTATAGTGACGGGACGATGTGTGAATGATATGAAACCGGTTGCAGTATTTGCTTTCTAGAAAAGTGTCTTTTGACGTGGAGTATGTAGTAGGCACCAAAATCACGCGAGGTTATATAGCTGCTTGCATGCACTCCCGGCGCGGCTGGCTACGCTGGCTGCAGGACGGTCCACGTCAAAGGTGCACGGATGCGGCGCACCGAAAATAGCCTACTCTTCTATAAATTATGAGCACTATATAAATTTTCTAGACTAGGTTACAAGGATTTTAAATTGTAGAAATCTTACTATTGTAGTTACCGAATTTGAATTTGATTGGTCAACGTAAAAATTGTGCAGATAAAGTATTGCGCTACCTGCAAGAACTATTCGAAGTCACATTAAATGAACAGGTGGTGATTACTTAAGCACCTCAGACAAATTCTAGACAAAGCAAAGGAGAAAGAATTTAATTAAGGGTTCAGACACAGAATTTAGACAGATTTAGACAATCAGATAAATTCAGACAATCAGACAGATTTAGACAATAAGACAATTTTTAGACAATCAGACAATTTTTAGACAAGCATTCAGACGTTTAGTGCACGGACCAATTGTCTATTTAATAGCAAGACTGTTTCTACCGATTCAAAGACCAACATCAAAACCTCCATCGCTCGAAACAGCAAAAGTGATAGTCAGTTAAAAAGTCTACTACCAATTTATTGGATTTTCTTGGTGATTCTTTATTGTCCAATACGAATTCTCAATAGAATAAGAATCTTTTTCTACAATACGGTTTAGAAAAAATTAGCTTTTAACCGAGGCGAACTTAAAGAAGCCAAAGTCAAAGAAATACGAAAAACTTAAAGAATTTGGAAAAACTTAAGGAGCCTCGGAGAGAGCTCTGCAGATATAAAGCGAATGATATGGACGGAGAAACATACCAGAGGATAAATTGGATGGAGCGTGAACACTCTGTATCGGGGAAAGAAATTACAAGAGTAGTTTATTAAGAAGCGTAATTTTCTGGGAATCAATGAAAGTCACTTTGGTGTATAGGTCAATGACAGACTTGGTGCATGCATCGGTAGCTTTGCTCAGCGCAGCCGCCTCCATGCAGGATACATGCTGAATACCAGAATATAAGAATTCCAGAGTATACGTAGGAGCGAATTTCGTAGCAATAATAACAAGAAAATGATTTGACTAAATTCAAGGAATTGACTTTAAAAATTCATGGAATTGACTTCAAAAAATTTATGGAATTGTGGTTCAAAAATTCATGGAATGACGTCTGATTTGGGATGGTGGAGTCGTGCGGCTATAGTGGGTGCGCATTTTTTTAGTGTACCATTTTTGACCATTGTATAGCGAATTAGCGAGTGGATCCGAGCCATCAATGGCCCATAAACGACGCATTAATTAGTTTTTTAAGGCCTCAGAAGACTACACCAATTGAACAAAACTGGCTTATTTTGGATTGACCTGATTTGGACTGGACTGATTTGGACTGGAATGCACTGGTGTTTACTCAGTCAAACAAGTGACAAGATTAATAGGCTAGTGCAACGAAGAATAAGGTGAATAGAACAATCAGCAGACAACAGAACAATCTATTGATGGAACAATAAGGATAAAAATAGTAGTGAATGTAGAAATTAAAATAGAAATTAAAAATAGAAAGGAAAGAAGAAATTAGAACAAGATAGAAAGAGAAAAATTAAGAAAAAAAAAAAAATATTAAGAGTGAAATGGGATATAAATTTTATGGGAGATGGGAGATGAGAATTTATGGATGAGCGAATAGAAAAGAAAAGTGCGAAAGAAAGGACTGAGTCTGAGAATTATTCGACTGCGAAGGTGCACTTCAAACCACGACTGCGAAATGAAAAATGAAAAATGAAAAATGAAAAATGAAAAATGAGAGCTCACATTCGCCTGCGAAACACCAGAGAATGCGAAACAGAGAATGCGAAACAGAGAATGCGAAACACCATAGACTGAGAAATTCTCTGCAATCTCTGCAATCTCTGCAACCTCTGCAATCTCTCTAACTCTCTTTAAAATTCTCTCTAATACACTATACAGCAAATCATTATTTTAGATCACTTAGATGTAAAGGTAAAGGTGCAGTAGTATAGAATGTAAGGGTGCAGTAGATGTATAGTTAGTATAAATGGATATACTCTGGCCTACTATTCGAGTACACTATATCACCACACTAGCATAGTAACTACACGCAAACGGGCTTTAGTTCTTTGGCTCTCAGTACTAGTCAATCTTTATATAAATAAAAATTACGATCGACTCAAGTTCCAAGGCTAAGGTTGGCATATCATTTGGTGTTCTCCAAATAGACTCCTTCCCCATCCGCACCTATATACACTCCAGAAAATACACCAGAATATGCACCAAATTTACACCAGAAAATACACCAAATCTACACCAAGATCTACACTATTTTATAAAGATAAGGAAATTCACATACAATCAGATCAACCTGTATGTATAAGAATATAAGCCTATAAACTGTGGTATCCATGGTACTGCCTCATACACTCTTCTCTACCATAGTGCTGGGCCACTCTCTATACTAGTACTGGTATTACCAGAACCTGGACAAAGAAACAGAAGCGAGAGCCCTTAAAGCTTGAAACTAGAATCAAGAAAAACTGAATCAGGAAAAAAAAAGAGTCAAAAAAAATAGACACTTTCCTAGTACTACCCTCATTTTTCTCCTATAGTATACTGTCCATACTCTACTGGTGTACTTCTCTACAGTACTATAGTGTCCCACTGTACTACTATTCTCTTACTCCTACAAACTACTCTTCACCATATATCTGGGATTTTTAGAATGATTTGTGGTCTTATTGTCCGTCCATTATCGTGTTCATATTAACTCAAAGGTCCATGTTTAACTCTGGTCCATATTGTTTGCTCTAGATATGACGTCTCTAATTAATTGTATGGTTATTCGGTACACCTTTCTGATTAATATTCAGTCTATAAATCCTCGTTTCTAAAGGTTCGTCTTGCTGCAACAAGTGCTTGTGTTGTTTTTCAAAACACCCTCTTGCTGCAACGAGGACTTGTTGAATGCGTTTACCGATTGGGGGTAGTCCAAAGCAGGGTTTCTGGTAAAGAAGTTGGCAGGAGAAAGGTGGATGTTATGTGTTTCCACAGGCATCACGGGGAAGTCCTCCACCTTAGGAATGTGCGTGAATCCCATCGTGGCCCAAACAACAATGTCATCGTCTCTCACTGGCTCCTTGTCCTTGACCCACTCGGCAAGACCGGTATCGCCCTTGGACTGGTTGGTGAACTCTCCGGCTGCAAAAAGCTGGTGGTCGTGGTACTTGGTCACCCAGAGTTGCTCCGTGGAATAGAGTGCTCTCTTGGCGTTGAAAGACTCCTTGTCGGCCAAAAGCATTTGCTTGGCAGGCATCATAATCTTGTATCCCACAGGCAGCTTGGAGATTGGGTTGATCTTGTTCTCGTTGACAATCTTGTAGGTTCTGTTGGTGAAAGGAGATTGCTCAATATGACCTGCGTTGTCCAAGAACGATTTCTTGGTGATGAAACCCGTGCCAAATGGGTTCAACTCGTCCTTTGGCATGATCTCGGTGTCCTCGTAAAGAACAGAGTTGTTGTGGCCATCGATGGCTGGGTCGATTCTGAATGAAAGAATGTGCTGGTGGTATGCAGCCATGACGTTAGGTCCCACCACAGTACCCCATGGAACAGTCACACCTTCGTCAATAGGCATGGTGGACAAGATACCGGTGGCACGCACCTCGATGTCGATGATACCGTCGTTGGTAAACTTCAAGTTGATGATGTACTCGTAGTTGGCCACGGTAGCAATGGTTTGCACCACAAACTCTCTCTTTCTGGCAATAACTGCGTGTTCCGTCCGGTAGTTCATGTGCTTGTACAAGATACCAGCGTCCTGCTCGTGCATACAAACAGTATTTGGAATGACCTTTGGCTCTCCTGCTGCACTAATGGTTCTTCCGTCCATGTATTTGATGACTCCGAGACAGTCGCATCCAAGCTTCAAGGGGTTACCGTTGGTACCAAAGCCACAGTCACCCAAATCGAAGGCTTGCTTTCTGTGGTATGGAGCTCTTGGGTCTCCGTAAGGCACCGTCATCTCAGACAACGAGAGTCTGTACAAGATTTGTCTTCCCTTGAACCAAACGTCGTACACGGCAAAACCTTCTCTGGCCGTCGTAGCAACACGGAACTCCCAGCCGAGCCACTTGACCTTGGAGCCTTCTGTGGTGAAAGAAGCACCCTCGGGTTGTTCCACAATGAGGGGTTTTGGCACTCTCATGATGCTTTCGCCGTTCAAGTCAGGGTGGTACTCCACACCTGGCACCTGCTGCCAAGGAGCAGTAGCAGTGGTGGTTGCATCGTATCCACCGGGCAAGAAGTCAATTCTGACAAACTTCTTGGAGTACGCCTCGAACACAGGCGAGAACTTCAATGGCAACGAGTAGTGGTTCGATTCGGGGTGGCCATCGTTGGCCAATACATACATGAAAAATTGCACCAAAGGTCTGGTCTCGTTGGCATCGTCAGTGGCATAGATCCATGGGTCGTTTCTGACCTTGAAGCCCTTTGGCAACTTCAACTTCTCGATTTCAGCAACAACTTCAGGGTAGTTGTTACAGTAGTCTTCCCAAATCATCATGTCATCAGGCAAGAAGGGACCCACCACACCCTTTGGCAACTGCGTCTTGGTGATGATGTGGCCAGCAGTAACATTCACAAGCGCCTTGTTAAAGGTGGTGGTGTTGGTGTAGTAGTATAAGTAGAAGACTCTAGGGATAGAGAACAACTTCCCACCAGCTCTTTCGAGCTCCAAGTATCTCTTCATGTCCTTCTTTGGAGGGTCCAATCTGTCAATCTGAACAAAGTGCACGTCGGCGGAGGCGGGGTAGGCATCCTTGACGAGTTTGGAGGCCAATCTGATTTCGGAGTCAGTTGCAGAGTCGAAGGGGTGAAGAGACATGGTTAGTTGTGGAGGATAAAAGATGGTTTGGGAAGAGGGTCGCTCTTATATAGCTTCTGGGGTAATATGGCAAGGCACTACGAAATCGGCCCCGCGTGATGGACCTGCCTGATGCGGAGAGTGGATGCGATATCGGAGTTTCGACCTGCCCAATGCGGTCGCCATCCCTGCACCCAACTTGGCCGCACTTTGGTCGTTGGCGCTCCTGTCCTTTAGTGGATTCCGTGATTATTCCGTCCAATGCTCATCGGGCTTATCTCCTGTCTCCAAGATAAGAATGCCGAGTCCTGAGGTTCCTGAAAAAGCGCAATCTTCACATGACAGCAGGTCATGGATTTAACATGACTCACCCCACCTCAATTCACGCCTGCTACATGGCCACTGAATACAAGCCAATTTAAGCCATCCAAGCTTTAGACTAGATCTAAGCCCAATAGATCCCAATTCCAGTAGGCCAATTCCAGTAGGCCAGCTCCAGTAGGCCAATTCCAGTAGACCAGCTCCAGTAGACCAACTTGAGTAGACCAACTTGAGTAGAGCAAAAATCTACAACAGATGCCTATCCAATACATAAGCAGGGTTTTTTGCGCTCTGAGATCTGGCACCAGAAAGGTTAGGATCCAGAAAGGTTAGGATTTAGAGATTGTTTGGGTTGGAAATTTCCGCGGTGTTTGGGTTAAAACTCTCTGCCGTGTTTGGCTAAGATTCACGCGGTTTTTTGGTCACCGGTTGTGAGCACTGAGAGGAACTACTTCAACCCATGAGGTTCTGAGCCCCTAAACCATGGATCTGGACCCCAAAAAAAAAAGAAAAAAAATAGTCTCATTCTTTAAGTCACTGTAATGTGTACAAAAATCTACTGCGATGGATTTTCTCCAGCGTATGTTGGTCCACTAGTCAGACCACGAGAACATGAGAACATTAGAACATGAGAAGATGAGAACGTGAGAACGTGAGAAGATGAGAAGATGAAAACCTCGCTGGTTGCTCGACTTTCCTGCACCAAAGCCTACCATCAAGGTACCCAGGTGTCCCCACAAGTCCCCACAATTCCGGAACCAAATGTACGTTAAATGAGTAAGGTATAATGATGTTTTAATTTTGACTACAATGGAGGGGTAATTCCGGGATTCCGGCACTCAAATATTCCGGTACTCAAATATTCTGCCTCTGCTATTCTGTCTCTGCTATTCTGTCTCTGCTATTCTGCTGATAACCTGAATATTCTGGAAAATTGTACATTTTGAAATCCGGGCTATTTCCGTTTCATAAAATGTTATATTCAGGATTTTGTTTTTAACCGATTACTTGGTGGAAAAAATTGGTGCTTGTAGCTCTAATTCTCATGTATTTTCCTGATATTGGGTCGCACTTTTAAGTTTTTTTACCAGAATTTAATAGACTTTTTACACTTTCGCACCGTGCGCGTAAAAGGCCAACCAAAAGCCTCACCCAAATCAAGGGAGAGGAATTCACAAGGCCCAAAAATCCAGTTTTGGTGGAAAACCACAATTTTTCATGCAGAAATTCGAAACCACTGCTAAAATGCTCAAGTACTGGAATTTTAAAGTAATCCTTCAATTCGACTAAAAGTCCTTACTCTATACTAGTATGTGGTGAGCATAAATCAGGTACTGAAAGATCATTCAAAAATACTAAAAGCTCAAAACATCACAAATTTTTTTTTTTTTTTTTGGTTTGTAGATATGCCTCTATTAATTAGTCTACGACCCTTTTTTAACCACCCTTAAATCGGGATTTTGGAAGAACGTGGCTTGGTGTTTCTTCCAGAAAAACAGTACCTCCAGTGCATACACCAGAGCACTACATTTTTGACTGATTTTTTTTAAAGAATTTTTTTTAAATGATTTTTTTTAAAGGATTGGAATAAATCATATTCAGCTGAACTATTCTCTACTACAACCTATTGTTACATGTTTCATAATTCGTGTAAAGTGCTACCCAGATTACTGTATCCGTTATACTAGTATATAGTGTGCAAGACAATTTCAGTACAAGACAATTTCTGTGCAAGACAATTTCAGTACAAGACAATTTTAGTACAAGACACAGACAGACGGTGTATGGACTAATTTTGGATCTAACAACTTATCACTTTTCTCGTCTTTTCTCCAACCATTTTCGATGAAATCCATCGCTTTATGATCCCATTCTATCTCCATCTACTACAATGGTTGCGGCCTCCGCTGACGTCATGGCACAGGCTTAGTAATCGCCTCAACAAGCTTTAACGAGTCGTGTCTTGAGCATAAAATACCTTGATTTCTAGAGTCGAGTCCTGAACATACGATTTAATAGTGGTTCAAGTTTCTGGCTTGGTTCATGGCTTCTTGCAAGATTATGTGCTTTTGGGATCTCAAGTATATTGAACTTTTGTATGCTCAGGTAGCCCATGGTCGTCCATAGCAGTAGAATACAGATCCGTGTGTTACTTATAGTACCGTGTGTTAAGTAAGCAAAAAAATGAAGAGTGTGTAGAGAATTAGCCAAGAGTGTGAGTTGGTGGAGTGGCTACGGGGATGTGTCGCATACTATGACACACGGCTTCGCGCACGTCTTGCTCTCCACCTGCGTAAATGAGCTGCCCGATTCAGACATGGTCACACTTTAGAAAGGTCTGCAAAGTCGGAGATCTGGGAAAATCGGGAGATCTGGAATCAGAGTCGAGTGCTTTGGAGCAGATTCAGATGCGGTTTACATATGTCTCAAATACTGTCCTTTATAATATACAAATCATCATGCATGTGAGAACCATGCTTATAGGTCATGACCCAAGAATCCAAATCATCATTTGGTCATGGGGGAGCCGGTGCGCACCTTGGTATGAGGGTTGACGATCTCAATAGGCTTTCTGATCCTGGGGGTCAGAGGGCCCTGGGTCACGCTCTGGCCCACGGAATTATCCAGCTCCATCAACACCGTTGGTGAAAACACCAGAGCAGTATAGGGGTTGAACTTCTTTAACGAGCCGTATCCGTTAATGTACTCTGGGATCTCGGGGCAGAACTCAAGGTCATCCTCAGCATCAAACGACTTGGAGAGGTAATACCTCAAGCGGGGGTTGTGCAACGCATAGTTGTAGCTGCTGGAGGAGGAGGAAGACGAGGCCGACGATAACCCATTATACTGGGCGTTGACAAACGTGGGCGAGGTGTTTAGCTGTGCGTTGGGCAGCGAGGGCGAGTATTGGTAACTATTATACATGTAAGGATTAGCCATGATGAAGTCTTTGTTAGCATAGGATCGAGGGCGGGTCAAACAGGGGTCTATATGTGTGGATGTGGATGTGGTTGGATGGGTAGCTTGCGTTCAAGGGATTCTATGAAGAAGGTTTGTCTAGCTGTGTTGGGTAAGTGTGGTTATTGGGCAACTCTAGGAGGGTTGAGGAAAGTGGATGTGAGGGCTGGATTAAGGGGGTCAGGTATATAGACGGATGAAATTTGAGCTTTGCTGGGATTATTTATATATTTGAACAGCGGGGTTCGTAGGGCGTGTAGTTTGGGTGGGTATGGCGTTGTTTAGTAGATGGGAGGGGTTAGAAGGAAAACATGGGGCGGAGTGATTAAAGACGATTGAGCATGTGCGCATGCAGGCCGCATGATCACCCGAACCCGCTTACATGCAAGCCTCTCGATAAGCGCATACCGGACTCCTACATGCCAGCCTCTTTCCATGCATCCAGCTATACCCTGTAAAAATAGTCCAACGTTATTGGTTATCGGTGTTTACGTGCAGGTGTTCAGGGTAATCAACTTTTGGGTGGTTTGGCAAGTCACGTAAATGGGTCCTTAAACAAAAAGTAAGTGGTCCTTGGACAAAAAGTAAATGGGTCCTTGGACAGAAAGTTAGCCGGGTGATCACGTGCTCACGTGCTCATGGGCCAGCATGTCAGTCTTCCCAACCAAAATCGTCACCCCTTTAATTTTTCAAGAAAGCCAGCATGGCCAAAAAAAAAAAACGAAAAGAAAAGAAAAAAAAAAAAAAAAAAAAAAAAAAATTTAAGGGGAAAAAAAAACGAAAAGAAAAAAAAAAAAAAAAAAAAAGAAAAAAAAAATTTAAGGTGAAGAAATACGAGAACGGAAATGGTGGTTCAAATTTTAGGGTGTACTGGGTTGGAATCGCAGGAAGCACTTTTTGTTGGTTCAATTCGCGTGACGTCAGTCGCAGTGCGGCTTACACCAGTGACTCTCGAGTAACAGTAGAGTAAGCCAAATTATAGAGAATACGGTCGAGTAAAATTAAATTGTAGAGTAAGACTTTTGATAATCTTGGGGATGGTGGAGGAATGCATATAAGCTTTTTTTTTATACTTGGTTCTGGTCTGGGCTTGGATTTACTCCAATATTGATACTGGTCTGGAGCGCATTAATGAGAACGTAGATTCAGTACTAAGGATTCGTTTGGCCCCCCCTTAAATTTTGAAACCATCAAAATATCTTCACGAAAAAGAGCTTGGTCGATTTTCAGATTTACCATTCAGCAAGGGCTGATTTATTGCACGTGGTGGTTCTCCAGGTGCTGATACTACCACACTAAAACTATAGAACGCATAGGAATAGATCCTTAGGACTCCAGAAAAAAAGGTGTTCAATTTCATTCAAAAAATCAACAATTCAAAAAAATTTAATGAAAAAAGTTCAGTAAAAAAGGACTCTTGTTCTTCAACTGTATCTGACGATTCCTCCAGAGATTAGTGCTTGTTTTTGGGAAACCCGCTCCCCATTCCACGGACAATCATCTTCTAAACCGACAAGAGTCAGTGATATTTCTATAGATATTAGTAGATCTTTTTTTATAAAGCCAGTGATATTTCTTAGGGTGTACTGGTCTATTCTATGGGATGGACATACACCGAACAAGAGATTGGGAAGCACAATACTCTAGACTCCATACTAAATTATACGGCCTACTAAGTCATACCCTCAGAAAATAATACTACTCTATTCGATAATAAATATACTCTATCCTACTATACTCTCTACTACCATGTGGTGCACAGTTACAGGTTAGGAATGGACATGGACACTGGAAAAAGACCCTAAAATCCTACACATGAATCACTACTAATAGTCCTTATTAAGACATATGAAGGCTTTAAAAACCAGCCGTAAGGGGGAAATTCACCGTAAGTTCAAGTGATCAGAGTGATGGTGGGAAACCAGTGACGGATAATAAGAGAATAATCGCTCAACAGATTTTCCTCATTTCCAGTGTTTCTTCTTTTTCTTTGGTTCTTCTTTGGTTCTTCTTTGGTTCTTCTTTGGTTCTTCTTTGGCGCCTTGGGGATGTGAATTTTGTTACTGAATAATTCTGTAACATCACTCTTTCAAGATATGTGATCAATGGTTTCGAGGCATCTGAATATAGACCTATGACTCTATACTACTATTCTATAGACCAGTACACCCTATAGTTTATGTGCTAGAGGTTCCACGAATTCATTCTATATTTTGATCAATGTGCTCTATACACTCCAATCTTTTCTACTAAATTGTTCCTACTAAATTCTTTCCTACTAAATTCTGTCCGACTCTTTATACTGTCTGTGGTATGCATATTACGTTGTATCTTATGGTGTACTGGTCTACAAGTATAATGGAAGCAGAAACAATTACAGAAAATAGATCAATAGATTCAGACTAGACCAGAGTTTTGATCCCATACTGAATGCTCAGTTAAACGATTCAAACGACTCTTTACTTGCGCCAGCAAATTATATACACTCTTCGACCAACTAACAAAAAAGTCTGGCTCTATAATTTCTAGTGTGTACATAAAATAGGAGTTATACCAGTACACCCTAAGATAGACCAGTACACCCTGTGTTTGACTTATGGGTATGGGCATGATCATGTGACCACTGCGAATGCATCTAGCCAAGTGATGATTTTCACTGTACTACTCATTTACCAAATTACTAGCTCACTAAATCAAAGCGGAACTATTCTTTAATATTAGACATATTGTCACACTCATAAAATCTTTATATATTTGATAGGGTTTATCAGTCAGAATAACCACTGGGTACCATTGTAGATTACATGCAGTACACTACTGGTATCAAGTTTAAATAATTTAGACTTGCGTAGTGTATTTATAAAACTATCCTGATATAGGGTACGCTCATATTCCTAGAATATTTGGTACTTTTTTGCTTGATTTGATGGCCTGAAATTATGGACTCGCTGCACCTGCGACCCGTTGGCTATGTGCAGGACTGCTGGGGGTCGGTTTTCAGGGTTCCAGAGGTTGCAGTGGGAAGATATTTTGAAGTTACACATTTAGTATTATTCACATGAATTACTGCCTGTTTCAGCCATTTTTACCGTGTGTGTGGGCCAAACACTACCCTTCTCTCATGCACTTGCTGCAAGCTCCGGTATATAGTCGACTGGGTACCTGCACATCAGTACATCTCTGAAGTTCAGTATCAGGCAGTGCAGAAGATACAGATTTACGATACTAGTAGCAATATATTAGTACTCTATTTTAGGGTGGTTAGATACATAGGAGTGCATCTAACTATAAAAATGCCGAAACCATGCAAACTGGTCGTAAAAATAGACCTTAAAAGTGATATAATGATCTTGGGAAGAGATGGTTTCAATCTCAAACAAGCTTATAACTATAAGTATCGGGTCAGGGTGCAGTTGGAGTTTTTTTTCGACCTGGTGAATTTGAAATTGTGATGTGGACGGATCCTGGTGTTATGTGCAGGTGCACATCCTACAATCTCTTTCAATAATCAAGCTTAGAACAAAAGGTGACATTTCAAAAAGATAATAAGTAGAAAAGCCGGTAAACACTTGGTATAACAAATTATAGAATAGAAGTTTGATATTTATGGTAGAGGAAGAAATCGTGTCATATTCCGCGAAGGACATTTTACCCATTGATCTTAGGGTCTATATGTTGGTTTCAGTTCACTCTTTTTTGCTTCTTATTATATTTTCCCTACGTCTATGGGATGGTATGGTAGTGTTATATTATGATTTTCACAGCTACATCTTCTGCTACACTAACATCTATTTATTCTTTAGGAGCATTATATTCAACTTTTTATAATAATCATACATCTGCTAGTTACCCATATACATTTAAACATAGACGTAATTAAAGTTTTTATCTAGTATTTTAGTATAACAAAGTCGTGTTTTTTTTTTAAAAAAAGCCTGTATTATTGTGTATGGTAGAGCTGTTTTTATTGCGTCACTGTATTATTGTGCGGTGGAGCTATAGTAGTTCAAACCGTCTTTTTTCAAACCAACTTTTTTCAAATCAAATTTTTTCAAATCAACTTTTTTAAGCCCGACTCTCCATGGCTTGATTTCCTAATCTTAGGAATATACAGTCGCCTGAAACCCCATAATGTATATTTGAATCTGTGGTTGTGAGCCCTTGGAAAAAGCTACCTATAGAAAAAAGTGCGGCCTGCACACACCGCGCAAGAGCTCACCTTCAGCCTGGCAATCACCTTCAGCCTGGCAATCACCAGTCAAGCCATTGAATTTTTATACGGTCATTTTCATTTGTTGGGGAGATTTTTATAGGTGATTTTTACAAGTGATTTGTTTCATAGACAATTCTCTCTAAAAGAATATTCCCCGGGAACTGTTGTTTTTTTATTTTTTTTTTTTTTTTACCATGTGGTGGTATCTTGAAAAGACGGCTGAGTGTAACGGTTTACTATGCACTACCGCGAGGAACCAAACCAACAAACCCCAAGAACAATGTCCATTTTTATTGGGGTTATAACGATTTTTTTTTTTTTTTTTTTTTTTTTGCCGAATTCTCCGGAACAAAGCGGTTCTAAATAAAAAAATATCTTTTCGTTTTTTCTGCCCCAAATTCTCGTTTGTTGTTGACAAACTTCACGTTTGTTATTCACAATGAGGACGCTCTTAAAATGCTCTTAAAATGCTCTGTGCCTGCACGCGCAGCACCCCGATAAATGAGTCCATATTCTGATTCTGATTGAAAAAAAAAAAAAAATGTCCCGAAACATGTGAGAAAATAGGAGTTTTCAATAAGAATAGCAGCAGGATGTATGGGTGTATAGGTATTGGGATGTAGGGATGTGGGTGTGGAAATGTAGGGGTGTGGGTGTAGAAATGTGTGGGTGTGGAAATGCGTGGAGGTTTAACTCGGTGTGGAGCCATGGATGCGGCATGTGAGATGCATATACTCATGATGACGCGGCTGAGGACAGATCTGAATATATGCGGCCCCAGCGATCTTTTTTCTGAAATTATGGCCGTTGGCCCATCCACGGGAATTTAAGGCCCCGGCCGACCCGTGGGCCTTTGTGCAATTCCTTGATGCACCCATTGTCATGGCCCAAACAGGCAATTGTCTTCCGCTGGGGCACTTTGACCAGCGCTCCTACGCTTTATAGTTACACCCCCCAAAAGATCATCTTCCCATGCCCTTTTCGTTTAGCAGGCACAAAAGCTGGCGCCCAAATATACCTTTGCCGGTACTGCATGCTGCCAGGGAGTACGAATGCCTCGAGCTTTCTTCGGGCTTAAAGTGTATTCTTATCAACGATGCCTCTTCCCATATCATTTCCGCAGCCATGGCCATCGGTGCTGGCTCATACCTGGACCCGCAGGTTATGGGTTTGGCTCATCTCTGTGAACATATTGTGTGTGTTGGTGAAAAACAGGTGCTGCTCCAGAATATCCTTATGGCCAGTGGGGGGTCCTTTAGTGCTTCCACCGGATCGGATCAAACCACTTTTGGCTTTGAGATCTCCACTTTTGCTCATGAGCTGGCGGGAAAAGACCAGTTCTTATTGGACCTGGCGCTCCCGATGTTTGCCAGTTTATTGAAAAGTCCCCGCATCTCTAGTTCCATGGTGTCCAAGCAGATCGGCTTCGTGGATGATGAGCATAATATGAACAAGTCCGATATGGACAAAATGCTCTGGCACGGCTTGCGTCTCTTGAGCAATGGCCAACACCCGTTCAGCCGCTTTGCCACGGGTAATAAGGCCACGTTGGCCGGTGTTCTGGGCTTGAAGCGGATGATCTCCGACCATCATGCTCACGCTTTCGTACCGGCCAATAGTGCACTTGTGATCAAAGGACCCCAGTCCATAAACCATCTTCGGAAAGCCCTTATGTGTGCCTATGGAGACCTTTCATATGTGGCGTGTCCCAAGGTGAAGCCTCTACAGAACGATATCTTTCTGGAGACAGACCCAAACTGCATGTTCATCAAATCGGGCACTCGCAAAATCAGGCTCTGCTATTCCATGAGAAAAGGATCGCTCAAAGTGCCTGCAACCGTGCAAAGTATCTTGACCTATGTTTTGGGCGACGAGTCCCGCACCTCCTTGTGCCATTACTTGAGAGACTCCAAACAATACATCGAACGCTTATATGCCTACACCCAGAAGGTGTCCCGAGACGATACGTTCTTTATTCTTGCTTTCGAATGCACCGAGACTGGCATGTACAGACTTAAAGATATGTTGGCAGTTGTGTTCTACTACATCGAGGAAATCATGGGCAAATTGGCCGAGTCTACATGGAGCCGTGTGGCACACGAGTACGTGGAGATTGACGAGTACCTCTTCATGACCAGTCTGGGTGAGGAAGACGGCGAAGAGGTGGCTCTGTATGCAGAGAATCTCCAGATGGGCCTGGGTTTCCTCCGTGGAGACTGGGACCCGTCGTGCCTAGAGCAACAAAGCTTTAGGTTCTATTTGGGCCGGTTTTTTGACAGGTCGCTGCTCAAACTACAGATCTGCGACTCCAACCCGAAAACACTCTTGCAGTTCCGTCAAAACATCGAGTTGGTGCAGGATACTTACTTTGATTTTGAGTATGTCAAGTTCCAATGCCCGTTCGACGATATGGACTACTCAACCTGGGACGTAGGTTCGAGTATGTGCGTGGCGCACCCAATTGGAGATTTACGCCAGGAGATTCCCGATCTCTTGGAGTTCCAAACCATTGTCTCGTCAGCCAAGTATCGCCATATTGCCAGTGCTCCAGAAACCCCCATTCTCCATCTCCAGACACCAACCCAAGAGGTGTGGCTTGTTCAAACGCCATTTGTCCATCGGTCACTGGCTTCTATCTACATTGATTTCCGGACGTTTCGGAAAAATGCAGAGTCTTTGGTTCTCCTTGAGGTTATGGCTGCGATCACCGGCCAACGCTTGAAAAGCCGCTTCTACAACCTCGAGCTTTTTGGCTCGTCTTGGGGCATCTATGCCAATATCCATGGTGAACCTTCCCTCTTGATCACCGTGGGAGGAAGACCTTCCATCGTCACATATATCCTCGAGACCGCACTCCGAGAGATCTTCAGCTTCTCCGACCACACGTGCCACTACAACGAGCTTAAATCGGCCCGGGTCTTTCTCCGACGCAAATTCGAGGAGTACATAAATGAAAAGGGAATCAAGCAAGTGCACGTGATGATCTACCAACTTTTGGAGCAGGGCATAGTGCTGCCAGAACAACGAATCCAGACCCTCGAGATGTTGGACGCAGGTTCTCTCCAAGAACTTTCGCTTCTTTTACAGAAGTGCCAGAGTTTTACCCAAATTTTAATGAGTGGAGACTTTTCTGAAACCCAAGTCAATACGGTGGCCCGGAATTGCCGTTCTGTGCAGCCCAACAGACCCGATTTTCCGGAGAGACTGCTTGATTCGTCGATCTCATTGGCCAATGGAGCCTACTACGAGTTTGAATTGCCCAACGACGAAGCCGATCCGGTGGCAGTGGTCTTATATTATGTGCAGATAGCACAGCGAAGCGACCGGCATTCCTATACACTTTCCAAAGTGCTCCAGCAGATGATCCAGGCCTCGGCGTACCATAACCTCAGAGACAAGCGGGATTTGGCCTACACCATTTCCACCGGCATGAAAGTTTTCAGAAACAACTTTGGCTTGCACATCACCATTCCCACCACCAAGCACCTGACGGGGTATGTGATAGAGCAGATGGAAGCTTATATGGGGGACTTAGAGGCCAGTCTCAACCAGATGAACGAGGCGGTGTTTGAAACAAGTGTCAAAAAGCCATTTTTGCAGGCACTTGCCGATGATCTGGAGGAAGAGATCAACCCCTCGAGTCTTTTTGGAAGCATCAAGCCGCTCCAAGGGTCGGAGAACCAGACGCAAGATGCGTCTTTCCATCGGCACTGGTGTGCATTGGACCAAATTATCCGAAAAGCCTACAATTTCGGAAGCAAAGGGTGTGAAGAGACTATAGACGAGGCTGTAGTGGAGAAGTTCACGTTGGCCGAGTTCAGGGCCTTTTTTGGGGCGAGATTTGCAGTCAAATCAGTGGACCGCTCAGCTTTGGTCTTGACCCTCGGACCCGGCGATCCACGTGACTCCAAAAAACGCTTCTCCATGGGCACCAAGATGAAGTTCCGGAAAGAAAAGCCCCGGCAAAGACGGGTTTTTAGGTCCATCCACGACTTTCAGAAACATACCCTCCATACCTTCTGAAAAAACAGATTTCATGAGAAGGAGTCGCACGGCAGCCGTGCGCCACGTGACGCGGTCAGCTGAAATGACTTATCTGCAGGTGCATGTCCTTTTCGGAGGAACATGAGTCCGCCAGAAATCCAACCCCAGACCTACGTCAAATTCAATCTTTGTTCAGCAATGAGTGCAGTTAACGTGACCTTGAAACAGCTTCAAAAAGGCTTAAATGCCGATCTTTTGGAAAAGGCCTTTGGCCGCAACTCACTAGGAATTCTCTTGGTCAGTGGTCTTCCTGAGTCCTTCAAGGACCTCCGTAGTAAGGTCCTTAGCAGCATGACCATCTTGGCCAATTTGCCAGAATCGGAGCTCGAAACCTTGGAGCGCAGCGAGGCCATGTGGCTCACGGGCTGGTCCCGCGGAAGAGAAAAACTCCAGAAATCTGGACTCGCCGATTTCAACAAAGGCTCATTTTACATCAACTGTGGGTTTTGCCAGGACTCCACTTTGGAAGCACCGGCACGGCATATAGTGGACCAATATGCCGACTTGAAAATGTACACGGAACCAAACGTATGGCCCAGAAACGACATTCCAGGGCTCCAGACGTTTGAAGCCGACTGCAAGAAATTGTGCAAAATGATTGTGGAAATTGGTGCTCTGGTTGCCCGCAGCTGTGACCAGTACATTGCGTCCACACTGGCCGAGTACCAGAAGGGCTTTTTGGAGCGCATCACCCGCACGTCCACGTGCACCAAGGCCCGGCTCTTGCACTACTATGCCGGAGCCCAGGCCCAGGACACGCATCATGATTCGTGGTGTGGAGAGCACGTGGACCATTCGTGTCTCACTGGGCTCACGAGCGCTTTATTTCTGGATGCGCATGGGCCTCTCGACCGTACCCCAGATAAAGACGCAGGCCTTTACATTCGCGACCGCCATGGAACCATTGTGCAGATGAATATTCCACTGGACTGCTTGGCCTTCCAAAGTGGCTCCACGCTCCAGGAAATCTCCAAGGGTTCTTTCAGTGCGGTGCCTCATTGGGTCAGGGGAACAAACCTCCCGGGAATCTCTCGGAATACCTTGGCGGTGTTTTGTCAGCCGGACCTCGATGAACGTGTCAATGAGACTGAGGATTTTGCCAGCTATGCCAAGAGGGTAGTCGAGACAAACCACTAACAAACCACAATCTTCACTCAATCTTCACTAAATCTTCACTCAATCTTCACTCCCATCAGGAGTGAAGATTGTCAAGATAATAACAAAAATACTGAATAGCGAATACTGTACTGAATACTGCACTGAATAATGTACTGAATACTGTACTGAATAATGTACTGACACTGACACCTTGAAAACCACTATAAATCGATGTTTATAAAGAGCAAATTTATGTTGCAATACTCAGATCACGAAGTATTCAATCAGCTACTAGGTTATGATAAATAAAATCACGGTGGACTGGGTGGAGAAGTGGGGCCGGTGCGCACGTGACGGGCCCTACTCGTCTCCATCGCGCTCACTCTCTGCTCCATCATGGCTTCTTCCTTTGCACCCATCATCAACGATAAACAACCGTTAGGTGCCGTCTTTTCGACTGCTCCTACCAATGACGATGACGTGCGTGCTCAATTGGTGCGGCTAGGCCACCCCGAGTCTCTTGCGGATGAATCAAAGGCCGATAGGCGCCTTCGTCTCATACAGGTATTAGACGAGCAAAAGCACATGGATTTCGAGGTGGAAAGCGACGACGAAATGGCCCTGGCCAATGAAGAAGAAGAAGAAGACGAAGAGGAGGAGTTCTATACTCCCGGGACAGAAGACCTTTTAGCTGCCCGCAAACGGATCCTTGAATACCTGATTGCAAAGGCTACGGCCCGAAATGCTCGCCAGAGGGCCCTTGCAAGTGGTGTGGACTTCACCAAAGTGCTTAGACACAGGAGAAGCATTGGCCACATTGTTTCAAAGTACGAGTTGCTTGGCTCCTACAATGTGCAGGGAAACACCAGGGCAGTGAGCTGTGTACGCATCAACTCCACTGAAAACACCACAGCATGTTCATCGTGGGACGGAGGAATATATATCTTCAAAGGTTACCCTACACTGGAACTTAAGCAAGTGTGCCGGCTGGCCCCAGGTTTCCATCTGGAAAAAACCACGTTCCTGTGGAATGCCGTTCACGACCAAGTGCTTACATCTGGCTGTGGAGACGGCACAATAAACATATGGAACGTTGCAGATGAAGAAAAAGAAATGAAGCCTTCTTTCACGCTACGAAATGCCCATGACGCCCGAATTGCTCAGGTGGCCTCGCATCCCAGTGGAGATTACTTCTGCACCACGTCATTTGACCAGGTCTGGAAGTTGTGGGATACCCAGCGGCCCGAAAAGGAATTGCTCGAGCAGGAAGGCCATTCAAAAGAAGTCTTTGCATGCAGCTTCCACCCGGACGGCAGCTTATTGGGTACGGGAGGGCTTGATGCAGTCAGCCGAATCTGGGATTTACGCAGTGGCCGAACTATTGCTTCTCTCCAGGGCCATCTGCAGGGAATATATGCCATGGACTGGTCTACCAACGGGTACCATTTGGCCACTGGAAGCGGAGATAACTCCATCAAAATATGGGACTTAAGGAAACCGGAACGAGAGCTGTTCACCATTCCAGCACACTCCAAGCTTGTGAGTGACGTTAGGTTTGTGAGAGGTACGGATACGTCCAAATTGGCCCAGCCCGTAATGGATGAGAATGACCAGAACCCGCAGGTGTTGGATATATGCGGTACTCTTTTGGTTAGTGCGTCTTATGATGGAACCATAAAGGTGTGGTCCAGCGACAACTGGGTGTTGACGAAGACATTGCGTGGCCATACCGATAAAGTGATGAGTTGTGATGTCAGTATGTCTGGCGAGAGTATCGTCAGTAGTGGGTGGGACCGAACTCTCCGCACATGGGGAACAATGATTTGAGAGCAGGCAACGGGGAAATTATGCTTCGTGGATTGAAAAAAATTGAGTGGATCTAGAAAACGATCTAGCGGATAAAATGAAGGCGATTGGGACCGTGTGCTCTTGGAGAAAAGGAGAGTCTAGTGATGGCCCCATATGCGAGTGGTATGCATTACAATCGAGAGGGAGTCCAGAGTGTCATTCCAGAACACACATTAACAAAGCGGATTCGAATGAGACAATTGCACGGACAATAACTTCGCGACACAATGGCAGTGAAAAAGTCAAGTTAGCAAGACAATGGCAGGCGACACTTAAAGCTAATAAAACAATGGAAAGCGGCACTCAAAGCGCACACCA
Source organism: Metschnikowia hamakuensis (assembly GCA_002370815.1). Lineage (NCBI taxonomy): Eukaryota > Fungi > Ascomycota > Pichiomycetes > Serinales > Metschnikowiaceae > Metschnikowia > Metschnikowia hamakuensis. The sequence continues at coordinate 23,336 of NKZZ01001677.1, read as the reverse complement.
CAATAGAACATGACATCCAAAGCTAATTACACAATACGCAGTGGTTCAGAGAGAATAATACAATGCCAAGGGATGGATGCTCATAAGTCCGACTCGAAGACCACCCCCATATAGTTGCCACATGCAACTAGACAGTAAAGGCCAAAAAATAAAAGCCAATAGATAAAAAGGCACAGCCCAAAAAGCAAATGCCAATTTGCAAAACCACTCTTACCCAAAACATTTCAAAGATACAAACCTCTAACCTAAAATTCTTCATGGGGGGGTTCCACGTTTTTCCTCAATATATACCTCTTTACTGCAATCATTCGGCCAGTCGCGCGCATCTCTTATCCGTTACTATCAATCACCATCCACACCAAAGCAAGCCACCACATTTCATTCCATTCACATAAAAATTGTCTTCCACTCATCACATCCACATTTTCCCACTTACATACACAAATACAAACACAAAGACAACAAACACAAACACAATCGCAATATATAAATACCCCACATCCACCCTCATTTCCATAGTCCCGCCCTCAGCCCCGCCAGAGAAGAACAAACTAGAAATAGACCAAGAGCTAAAACACAACACAGCACAGCGAGAGAAAACACAGCGATAGATACAACATAGCGATAGACACAACATAGCGAAATGGACTTGACCAGCATTCTAGACGGCACGCCCGAACCCCCCATCGTGGACTTGCACTTGGACCACATCAACACCTCCGGAGAGTACATGTTGGCCACGCCCATGTTCGAGTTCCAGAAAGAACTCACGGACCAAATCGTGTCGCTTCACTACCCCGATATCCTCAAGTATTGCGAGACCCACGACACCACAGAACTCATCCGCAAGTCGTTGGAAATCTGTGCCAGCAACTGCATGCTAGTGCTGACGCACCCATACCTCCTCATCCAGCATTACATGCCCAAGAACTTGGGCCTCAGAGACCTCCCGACCAAGCTCGCCGATACTAGCGGCAAGTTCAATGTGTTGGAAAAACTCATCAATGTTATTATCCGGAACAATGCCCTGGCCGGCTATAAGCATGTGGGTATAGTCATGAAGAATGAGCACCGCATGTTTGACTTGACAGAAGCTCTTATTTTGGGCTGCAATGGACCAAAAGTCATCCAACGTTATGCTGGAAACCACGTGAAACGAGACTCCACCAAATCGGCCAAGGCTGGGGCGAAAAACCCTCGCTTGACCTATATCCACTTGATTCCCAGCGACTCCGTGCTTACCCGCAAAGACTATGACTTGGACCCGGTCAAGCTTGATGTGTTGATCCACATGGATAGTCATATGGACTCTCTGCTGCCGTTCTACACGAAACTTCGCCACCAGAACCATGCTCCCGGCTCTCGCGGCGCGGTGGTGCTCAAGTTGATTCCCACTTACTCCATTGAACACTCTCTTGCGCACTATGAGCTGCTCAAGAACGATCCTAGCTACTTGTACAAGTTGATCTCTTCCATTGTGTGCTTGCGTGATCAGGTTGGCTACTTGCCTCCTGACTTGTTCCCCATCTATAACCAGAACCTCACGTACTTGTCGCATACGTTCTTTGACTATGTGTTTGACCCGTCGCCTCTGGTCTCGTTCCCGGCATGGCCGCTCCCGGAGCTTCCCAAGCTCCCCAAATTCTCCGCCAAAGACGTGGAGCGCTCTTTATTGACGGAGGTGGGGTACCACTACACACCATACGACTCTTCGGATTTCTCCAGCACCAAGAAGCGCAAGACCTACTACGAAACCAAACGCCTCCAGCTGGACTACGTCACCAACCCTTTGAAAAACGACTACAACACCATCAGTGGCATCTTCAACCACCATGCTGCTACCATCAAGTCGGAGACTCCGTCGCATCTTACTCACCTTCTCATCACGGAGTTAAATGCAGAGTACATGGCACTCATGAACATCAAGGAGGAGTACCAGTGCTATGAGGAGTCTCAGAACCACCGCAAAGGCTTTGGTAGAAGAGTGGAGGAAATTAAAAAGGTGTTGTCCGGAATCATGGAGGAGGTGGATTTTGCCGAGCAGAGGCTACAGGTGACGCTGAAGAAGACACAGAAACGCAGCCAGGAAAACGACGAGCTGAAAGAAAATCAACGCAAGCTCGAAGACGAAATCGCCAACTTCGTGCAAGTTTCAGGGGTGGGAGAAAACTCGGCCAAGGCCGTCTTCATTCAGAACCAGCACAAAATATGGGCACTTCAGAACGAGGTGAAAAATGCCGTGCTGCAGCTCCAGGTCAAGGGCGACGAAAAGAATTACATGACAAAAGAGGTCACCAACTGTGAAGCGTCCATAGAGCAGAGCAAGGCCCAGATCCACGACAGCATGAAGGAAATCACTCAATTATCAGCGCAAATCGAATCTGCTCAGGAACAAACCAGGCAAGAGGATGAGGTGCACAAGAAAAGAAAGGCTTCGATGATCAAGCAAATCGAAGATGCAGAGCTGGCCCATGCGACGGCCAGAGCAAAGCTTTCCGAGACCTTAAGGTATTTGCGAGACACTTCATACTTGAAGAAAAGAAAGGGAAGAACACTTACGCCTAATAAATGATCAGTCTGATAAGTATGTATATATGTATCAAGACTATATAGAGGATGTGGTGATGTAGTGGTGGTAGTTGTGGTAGTGGTCGTGTAAAGGCTATAGAAAGTAAATGGGCAACTCCGATTGAATGGCATCGAAGACCAAGCAATTGTTGATTGGACTGTCCTTTTTCCCGAAATACTGGATGATATCCTGGGCCAACACACCTCCCAAAACAGCAGCAACTGGCGAGAACTCAGCATATGCCTGTGTAGAAAAGTACTCAAGGTACTCGTCAGTAATCACGGATTCCGCAAGCAGAAACGTCTTGCACACGTCCAAGGCCTTTTGTTTCAAAATCGTTTTATCCACTGTATCCAGTGGAGAAGCCGGCTTTTCGACCTCGAACAATGCAAAAATCAAGGGCAAGGCCGGAGAAAGACGTCTCATTTGTCTCTTGTTCAACTGGTGAGTCAATTTTGCAGAAGTAAACATCTTTTCAAGTGGAAAGTACTCGTCCATAATGGTGACGGTCTCTTGGTCGTTTTTCTCGGTCACAGACACGATTTTCTTGACTTCGTTGATGGCCGAGCCCGCCACGCGAGCCTGGTTTCCCTTATCGTACACCTTGGTCGACTCGTGTCTTATTAGATCAGTCAAAATATAGCCAAACATACCATGGAGACCAGCCGCATAAAGTGGGATCTGGTGGGACCGACTCAAATGGTTGACATGGAGCAAGTCGGACTTGGAGAGCTCAGTAGCAATGATCAAGTCAAAGGATTTGAAGTATTCATCCAGCAAAGAGCCAAGCGCTTTGGTGTTAATCGAAAGGTGCACCCTTGTGTTCAATTCCTTGATTGCAGAGAGAACGTGGGGGAGTTTTGGGGTTCCAATGATGGAGTCATCGTTGGGGAGGAAGAACTGGGCCGAAAAGTCCTCCTCTTTGACGATGGAATCGTCTAGAATCTCAATGCTATTGATTCCTCCAAGAACAAGGTTTTTGACAATCTCCGTGGCCAACCCGCCAAGGTTGATGACTAGGATCTTTGCTGATTGCAAGCGGATCTGGGTATCTGCACCCCAGAGACGGATCTGGCGGTCGTAGAGGGCAATTTCCTCTGTGGTTAGTTTCGGTGGGTTTAGAGGCTGGGAACAAGCTCTTGAAAATTGCTTACATACCTGCACTGAGTTTGTCTAGATTTTCAGACATGGCGGTGGAGTGTGCTTTGAATAGATGTATAGGCCGCATTGAATGGAGCTGCGCGTGAGCCGCGTCACGTGGACATGCTCCCAAGCTTTCCATACACATCATTTCAACCACCTGAATTTTGCATAAGCTTTTGTATGGGGGATATTAGTTATAAGAAATGATACAACCAAGCGAAAGAAAAAAAAATTGCATTATTTCACTTTTATAGTCCTCTGTCCATTTCACAGTCCTCTGCCCTTAGACTCTATGCCGCACCCTGCACTATACCGCAAGTATTCCTAACCTATACTCTACTACTGTTGCTCTAGATCCCCTAGCAGGCACTCTTGGTATAATCTACAGTAGTGTGTAGTGCTATTCTCGTAGTGTATTATAAAAGTATTGTAGTGGTATATTATAGTAGTATAGTAGTATAGTATACAGACTAGACAGACTAGACAGACTAGACAGACTAGACAGTATTGTCGAGATTGACAATGTAGTCCAATTTTCAAAACAAAAATGGCCAATCTACTATAATGAGTTTAGAGCACTTGGCAGTAGTAGTGGAGATTATAAAATCTGTACACTACAATAGATCGTAGAGTAGCAATGGCCTGTTGAGAATAGTGCGTAGTAATATAGTGGTATATACGTTCGAGAGTAAGAGTATTATTTGTTCGGGAGTAAGAGAGTATACTTGATTAGGAAAAGTATCCAGAAAACTCATATACTGGGATTATAGTATTGTAGTATTGTGGTGGTGTAGTAGTGTAGTAGTGTAGCAGTGTAGTGGTGTAGTGTATAGAATATTGAGACAAGGCCCACACCCTACTCCAAGTTCATGACACCAGATTGAGGTTTAAAAGTAAAAAAAAATAGTCATCAAATAAAGCTCGTTTGGAGCATTGTACTTATGAATTATCTTGGTTAAATTATGAAATGATGAATTCAAAGTCGTGGCCCAAGAACCTGGTCCGGCTGGTCTGTGTGCAGGAACGCATTAGTAGCCCAATACATTCAAGCAAAAGTGATGTGTTCATCTACGAAATAGTATTGTATAGAACTAATTAGTATTGTATAGAACTAAATAGTAAGGTATAGCACTAAAATAATTATGGTCACTTCTAGACAAAAAGCATATGTTGTATTTTCTGGTGTAAGTAGTTACTTGGTGCACCAGTAAACATCTCAACTATACTCCTGTATAAACCTTCATAACTTCAATAGTAATCCTTAAAGAGAACACCAATATGATCTGGTCTTATTTAAACCTATTATCTGTGATATCAAGAATTGTCAACATTCATATGAATAGTGCAGTGCACTTTCTACTAAAGCCTTGACTACTGGTATCTGAAAAGACCTGGCAGATCTAGCTTCCCAAACATTGCGTGTGCGCAAATCACCTTTTCCTGGCGCAAACTTTTCCATACGCACTAACAAAAATTGCGTAAAATCGGATTTTTTTTCTCGCCCTTTTTGTATGAGACTCTGTGAGTTTCGCGGCCAACGCTTTTCACCAAAGTGACGCTTCTTTCGTACTTGTCCCACAGTAAGGCCAACACCAATGTAGATATCCACCACCACACCAAAAAATCACCATATTAAAGTTAAATTAGCCTACCAATTCATCACTAACACACCATCTTATAATTTATACCACGTACAGTAGTTTGTCTATTTATTCCTGGCACCAATCAAGACCACTCAAAAGTACCATGTAACACCACGAATCCAACCTACTGATTTAGTTTCGGCCCAAATGAATTTAAGCTTTGGAAATTTATGGTTGAAAAGATTTCTGTCTCATGAAAGCACTACAATAATCCAAATTAGCAATTTGCTGGTCGAATCTGGGTCAGAATTGAGAGAGTTGGCAGAATTGGACAACGATGGCAGAATTAGACAAAATTGACAAAATTGACAAAATTGTTTAGAATCAACAAAATTATATAGGATTGATAGAAAAATTACAAAACTTTCACACAAAAAAAAAAATAGTATTAAATACTAATATCTCCCTTAAATCTCATAATCCACTGATGTAAGTCCACCGAGTCTGACGATGACTGTGTAATACTCATCCTAGGGCTTAGACCAGTACACCCTAAGATTCAGTAGAGACTCGTCAAGTACCGTATGTGATGGCATAGTGTTTAATGTGGAAAATTATAGTATGTAAAAATTAGAAAGTCATGGAATGGACTGGGCCTGTGGATAGTGTCTAGTTGTATTGTCTTGTATACAGTATACTCCAGTGTAAGTTATAAGAATAACCATGGGAACCCAATTCATGGGAATTAAAGAGACAGAAAACCCGTACCTAGTGAATACTGCAAAAGAAAAGAATTAATAAAGTGTAAAAATACAGCCACTACTTCACTACTGCTCTGCAACTCTAGTACTACTCTAGTACCTTCCTAATCTAGTATTGGTGCTAGTAGTGTTCCTTCAAAATATACTTTTTCTGGAAGCCTTTAAATTAAATGGTAATGTCTTGCGGTGAGGCTGAGCTTTTTCTTTTGGTACTTGATAATCAGGCTGTAAATGACCTTTTGATCTTTCGTTAACCTGGTGTTCTAGTGCACTTCCGAGGTATTCTAGCAATTCCGACCGTAACTGCCCACACACCCCAGAGCCACTATTCCCAGAAAGCTATATTCATAAAGAAACCATAAAGAGCAGAGAAAGCTTAAAAATGAGCCAAAAAAGTCTTGGGGGAACAGGATGAAATAACCCAAGTCAATAGGTTGGGACTGGATATAAGACGCTGTGCCTGCATACAAGGCACCCTCCAGAATCTGCTACCCCAGCCCCGGAACTTCCTCTACTGCTACCCTTTTGAGAATTTCACCATCATATATCATTTATTGGCATCTTTTATTTGTCCTCGTACGCATAGTTCTATTAGTTGGATCCAGACACAACCAACTTTTGTAAGTGAGACATGAACACTTGAAGCGAAACATCATCGGTCAACACCACTGCGCCTCGCGAGATCTCTTGCGAGTTGTACGAGGTACTGGGGTTCAACTTGGAGTACAAAAATCTGGCCTGCGATCCACCCTCCTCTGTGTCGATAAATCTTGGCAATGGGAAACGATCAATCAATAATTCGCCCGCCTCGACCTTGGGGTCACTCAACAATCTCTTAAAGTCGGCGTACTCCTCCTGGTCCTGGTAGCCGGCCTTGCGCCATTGAGCCACGGTTCTGCCATGGAAAATTAAGATGTGGAAGAAGGTATCCAAAAGCAAAATGCGGTCGTCTTTGATGGACACAGAGTCCAACAAAACGGCCTCTGGTTCTTCTAGCTCCAAGCCAAACGCGGTCAACGTTGGTTGGATCATAATCAATGAGTTGTTAGTGTCCTCGTTCAATAACACGTGCCTGTAGAAGGCAGTTTCATCGGGCGAGTTGTTGAACACCTGCAAAAACTGGGATCTTCTCAAGTAGTAGATGAATTGGGGGTACAACGCAAACTGGGGATGTAATCTGAACGACTCCTCCACATCTTTTCTGTAGTCCGCAAACTTCTGGCACAACTTGATTAACATCCGGTCAATCCATCTTAGCACATCCGCTCCGTCATCTTGCTCAGACTTGAAGAGAGTCACGCGAGCCATCAAAACTGCAGCAGCTTCTTGGTCAAAAGACTGTGCTAACACTTGCTCATCTCCAGTCAACACGTTAGAAACCGTGGTCACTCTCAACCGGTAAGTTCCAGAAGAGTGTTGGTAATGAGTGATGAATTGGATGTAGGATTGAGCGTTTGGTGGTAAGGGCGACACGTTGGCAACATCGAAGAAAATGGCGTACGTGTGTTGGGGAGAAAGTGCACAGATTCTGTACTGGCATGTTCCACCGATTCCAACTTCATTGTCGGAAACGCTGTTGTTTTTAACTCCGAGGGAGGAGGCATGGCCGATCAAGCCACTGACCTTCAATTCCCTGGAAGACTTGATGTCTAAAGTAGCATTCAAGCCCATTAGCAAATAATCATCGGCATCCTTATTGAAGAGCTTCAAGAAAGACTGCTTGAAAATGGAGGTGGTGAAGGCATCACTCAAGAGTAATACTCCGCCGGTCTTGCTGCAAAGAGACTTCATTTCTAAGAAGCCAATCTGGTCCAAACAACCACCAAAGAGGTCAATGGTGTGCGAGTTCTTGACTGCTCTGGCGGAAATAGACTCGTAAAATTTGACTGCCTTTTTGTAATGCTTGGCGTTGTCCTTGTCAATGTCCGAGTGCGATCTGATGGGTTCCTTCAACTTGTTTCCCACAATCATACCTGGGTTCAACGTACACAGGCCGGCAGAAAACAAGAAGATGCGGGCTCCGAAGCCTGCAAACGCAGTGCCGAGAAGACTGCTTGCGACATTGATGGCAGAACCAGTACACCGCAAGGCTCTGTCGCCGTGAGCCACGGCCCATGGGTCTGCAGACAAGTTCTCCAAGATATTGGTCAACTGGTATTCAATCTGCTCAAGGGGCAAGAAGAAGCGATGCAACGAGTTGACCATGTTCATTTGTCCCGGCTGCGAGGCCGTGGGCTTGTTCAACATATCGGCAATTTGCTTATCCGTGTATTCCTTATCACCACGGAAAATGTGGGATCTGTTCACAGAAGGCGAAGCCAAGTCATACACTTGCACCATGGTACCGAAAGTGATCAAACCCACCAACGCATCTGGAGGCAAGTACGACAACGAAATCACCAACGTCTCCTTCAAAGCCTGCAAGTTGTCCTCATCCTGGCACAAGTCCACCACGAAGAAAAACACTGGAGGCAGTTTGACGGGTTTGGCCGTAATATACTCGATGGTCGACGAGTTGGGGCTCAATTCAATGGGCAAGTTCTCTTGAGTAATGCCTTGGTAATGTGGAGGCAACTGGCTGCGGGAGCCACACAATGGACAGATCCAAAAGCCCGTAGGGTCAATAGAGCAGTAAGGGTTCAAGATACTGCGGCACAGAGCATTCTGACAGTAGCAGGGGTCGTACGCTGCCACGGGCAAGTCCTCTCTGAATTTAAGCGGCGTGTACAAAACACCGGTTGGAATCACGATTTTGGCTGCTTCGCCCTTGGTGGAAGGGAACGAGTTCCACGCAAAACGAACGCCATTGATATCTTCAGCTTCTTCGAAATCCATCGTTTGAGCTGGTCCTCGGTCGGTAAGGGAAGATGCAGAATGTGGCTGGAGAAGAGGCCTGATTTAACGATATGGTTTGGAAAAAACCTCGTCGCTATGAGGACAACACACGGGCGTGCGCGGGCCAACCACGCATCCAAGTAAGCTATTGAATATACGTGTAACCTGTACCGGCAACCGAAAATGGTTTTGTATTGGATACGTGTTGTATTCGTGACTATGAGCTGTATTATTTACTATATTGATTTCGCCAATACTTGTGCTGCTTGTAATATTATACCAGAGATTAGCGGGGCGGTGCACACGTGACCATGAACACGTGACTCAGTAAATATTTCTCCCAGTTCCTTTCATCCAACCTCTCCCCTTAAAAGCACCTTTTCTGATTCAGTATTCCCTCTTCGGGTTGGCACAGCCATGACTCAGCCCGGTATCCGCAACTGAAATTTTGTTACTGGGTGCGTCCTGCACATAAACCAATACTCACCTCGCTCTCGCAACTCCCAATCCCTCACCATGACCTTACTTTCCAGGTTCACCACACGAACCTCCTTCCGGACGGTCTCGCGGGGTTTTTTGCGGTGGAATTCCCAATCCCCGCCAAACTACTTTTCCATTTTCCCCAAAAGTTTTCCCGCCGGCGGGCCGCCTCTAGACACCTTTCTGATCAGCCCAAAGCTGTTGCGGAGAGAGTTCAGACAGCTCCAGAGTGAACACCATCCAGACATCGTGATGGCGCAGGAAAGCTCGGGCCAGGATGCTGGGCCCAGCAAAAACTCTTCGCTTATCAATAAGGCATATACTAGCATCCGGAACCCGTATACTCGGGCCGCGCACGTGATCCAGCTTCACCACCCGGACCATATTGACATCACCAAGGATGACGTGTCGAAGCTGTTAATTTTGAAGTATCAACATGAAAGTGAACAGCGTTCCCTTGAGTATAAGATGCTTCTCATGACCGTGTTGGATGCACATGAGTCATTGGAGATGGCCACACAAGAATCCGAGTTGGAGGGCTTATCCGAAGAGAATGACGAGCGTATCGAGGAGTCAGAGAAACGGTTGCAGGAGATTCTCTCGGAAAAAGAGATTAACTGGGACGATTTCATCATCGAGACCATTCGGATCAAGTACTGGGTCAACATAGCCAATGGCATCAAGGAATGGGAGCCAGGTAAGCCTGTGATGTTGACTCACTAGAGCACTAGAAGTCCCAACAATTGGGAGGTTTTTCTGGATCAATATAGACAATAGACATTGTCCCCGTAGTTATCTACCACTGCATAATATTCATTAAAAACTTGGATGTTATGGTCAAGTACAACTTTGTACAACTTTGTAGACTGAGGGTCACACAGATACCGGAAAGCCGATTTATTAATTACTAATTGCCCTCGCTGGCCATGGTTTTGTCATCGTCAAAGTCGGCCTCCTCATCGCTTTCGTCGGAGCCGGCAAGCTCCATATCACTGTCACCAAGCAGTGGAATTGACAACTCACACTCGTCAAACTCTTTCTTTTCCTCCTCCAGTTCCGGGCACTGGCGCAACCACTTCATGCGTGGCCCCGTGGCGCTGGATTCATGGATCTTGAACCCAAACAATCGTATGCTCAGATTGGCCTTGTTAGCACGCTCCTTGCGGAGCTTGCACTGGTTCTCGATCTCAGGGAACATCTCCACCAAGAGACCCAGGAACGTGGTTCCGAAAAAGGCTCCGTCAATATTTAAGAACCGCGAGCTCAGAGGCACGTAGATATCGTTGCAGCATGGACAGTACAAGCGCACAGTCTCCTGGCCCGGAATATCAGTGGCACCCACGGGGATCAAGTGCATACCGTCACAGTTGACGCGGAAACAGATGCCGAAATCACTGCGCTCGAATTTGCTGGCCATGGCGGTGAAGCCCGGCTTGGAGATGATGTAGCGTGCGTGTATGAGACCGTATAAGAGCTCTGCCGAGTGTGATAGCAATTGTTTATTGGGCAAGTTGGATTTGGAGCCAGCCGAGCCGCTCCGCGTGGAGCTCAGGCGCATATTGGGGTCTTCCTCCGACGTCTCCACCTGGTAATCCAAAATGGTGTAGAGGGCCTCTCGGTAGTAAGGCACCTGCAGCGACAAGCCGGTCAAATTGAAGTCGTCCTCTATAAATTCCTGTGAGACGGGCACAAAGTAGTCGTGGCCAAAGTCCTCGCAAAACGACTGGATCCACGGAACATAATCGTCCTCGGGGTCACTGGACATGTTGTGTGATTGTTGTGGAGGGGCTGTAAGGGGGGGGGCTATGGAGAAGGTATTGACTCGGCCAAAGTGAGGAATTCTTGGTTGCTATAAGTGAGTGTGGTTGCTTAAGATAAGGCTGGGAATGCTGTTGAGCGAACAGTGCCAGTCCAGAGAAGGTAGTGCTGGAGTAGGTATTCGGACTGGATTTTTTTTGTCGCTTGTGATGGCAGGGAGGCGGGCGTCACGTGGCTTTGCACGTGTCCAACCACCACCCCAAGCAAATACACAGTTCCATTCACTCTAGTTACGGAATCTATATATTTTTTCTGGACAATGTAATATTTAGTACTACCATCAACAATAAGCTTTACTGATTTCATGGATATTTCAAGCCCATTTACTGACCTTCATTGGAGATCTCGAGACTATTTACTGAATATTTGACCAGGGCCAGTGCAGTGCGTAGTTGGAAGTCGCACGGGTGTTTCACCTTAACTAAAAACCAACGTTTTCGCGCTACCAACTACTTCACACACACACTCTCTCTCTACACCAAATCCCACCCCAGCCAATCACTCAAGTCGACCATGGTGTTCCACCTAAAAGCAACCAGCGTCTTGGTGACGGTGTTGCTTGTTCTCGTTATGAAACACACCGTTAAACTCATAGGCAAATCAGCCCTCCTGGACAAGGGCTGGCATGTGTACACGATGGTGGCCTCCAGGGCCGGGCATGCCAAGTTTGCCGAGATAGCGCAGAAAAGACGCCAGTTGGTGGAGATTAATAACGAGAGAAAATCCATTAGCGCGCAAGACCAGTACGCACGCTGGACCAAGCTCAACCGGTTATATGACCGGGTATCCAATGAGGTGAATGCTTTGGTGGAGAGTGTTTCTGCCGAGAAGACTCAGGTGGTTAAGTTGATCGGCGTGCTTATTATGGTGCTTACAACGTTACCCATTTGGTTTGCTCGCTTCTGGTACCGGAAAACGGTCTTGTTTTACTTTCCGGCCAATGTGATGCCGTACCCATTTGAGTGGGTGGCTGCGTTGCCTTTTACTGTGACTGGAGGCGTGGGACTTACTGCCTGGATGTTTGCTGTGAACAATGTTTTGTCTTTGGCCACGCTCGTGGCCAAGTACTGGACGGAGCCTGCGGTTGAGAAGCCTGTGAGTGTTCCAAATGGAAAGGAGACGAAGGACCAAAAGATCCCTGTTGCCAATTAGCCTTGATTCTGGATCAATCATATCGGAATTACAATTCATTTGATACCGGGATTTATTTAAGTTTATGGATTGGTTGGATCTATTGTATCTGATAAACAGACTCATTTCTATCTCATTATCTGTTATTTACCAGATTTGATCAGTTGATGAGCTCCTGAAACCGCATCTTCATCGTGGCCTTGAGCTCCAGGTTCTTGTCCCAGAGGTACTTGGGCACATGCCCCTTTTGGATCTGCTCCTGCTTATCACGGAACGTGATCCTAAGCAATTGTCCATACGGAGTCTTGGAGCTGATGTCGTCGATATCCTTTTGGTCGAGTGCATGGAAATACCACGGATCCAATACTTTCGTCCACACCATCAACTCCTCCGAATAAGCATAGACACTATTGGTTCTGGCCAAGACAATGTATGGGATGCCCTTGTGGTCGACCTCGATTCTCTTGATTCTGTCAACAAACACGGTAGGTGGCTTTTTATCGGACTCGGCCACTTTGGGCACCTCCACTTCACAGTTGAGCACCGGAGCCACGGAAACTCCCTTCACCACAGCCTTGATGTGGATTTCTTGCTTGGCTGCTCGGGGCATCTTCCAGCAGTATACAAGCCCCATGCTGGTGAGAAGCAACAAATGATTTCCGTTCTGTCGTGTGGCCACAACATTACTACCAAGTTCCATGGCTGGTGCTGCATAACTTCCGGATTCGGCCCGAATAATCTGCGTCAATCCATCAAATGATATAAGCATATAGAATGCAAGTTCTTCTTCCAACAAGATCGGGACCACCTGTTGGATTTTGTAGGGAAAGTAGAGGGTGTAGCTCTTGGACTCGGAACGCTCATCGTTGGTCACAATCACTTGCGTGGGGTCCCGGAAATCGACTCTTTGGGCAAAATCTGGAGGACCTTCCTCGTAATCTGGCCATGCCGGTCCATTGCGGACCTCTATAAACGACAGCACCAAGTCTGCGTTGCTCGAGTCGTTCTTATCACCCAAACTGTTTCCGTTTGCCGAATTCCCATTTCCATTCCCCAAACACTCTTTTTCCAAGGCCCCATTTCCGTTTCCATTCTCTATTCCATTAAACAATTTCTTTGAAGGTCTATGTTCGATGGACCTGGCAAAGACCCGGAAAAAAAGACACTCGTCAACAGCGTCGAGTGACGATGTACTGACCAAGTCGTTGTTGGGGCCAAAGAGGTCGTTTTTCTGTATGATGCTCTTCAAGTCGTGGTTGATCACGGCTTGATTGCTGAACAAGGCCTCGGGAAGCTCCGACACCATTTGAAACGGTGTAGGGTACTTTCTATCCATAAGCATTTTGCGATACTTCTTGGCCTTGGATCGTATGCTTGCAACCGAGGTGGTTCGCTGGGTGCCGGATTCGTTAATACCCATATCCTCGTTATCGTTGTCCAAATCTTCAGTAGGCTTTTCAAGAGAAGCCCCACCTTCGTGTCTCTGCCGAAGCCCACTGACTGCAGACTGGACCCCTAGCCTGGGTAAAAGGTGGCCAGTGTGGGAGATTTTGGAGCTCTGGAACCGTTTTGCCATTTGGGGAAGTTTCGTGACGGGGGCTCTCCGCTCGGAAAAACTGGATACGAGGGTGGGCATCACCCGTTTTCTCCCTCCTTTGGTCATGGTCACACTCTGAGAGCTTTTATTGAGCTTCAGTGGAACCACTGATGCTTTTAGCAGGGACTCCGGCTCCTTGGACTTTGATATCACAATAGAGTCCAGATCAACCGACTTCTTAGGATTCGCCCCTTCAAGATCTTTCGTAGGTTCGTTTGTAGATTCCGTAGTAGTTGTAGACTCCTTTGCAGACTCCCTTGTAGACTCTTTTGAAGACTCTGCCTCTTTTGTCTCCTTGAAATCAGCCACGATATCCCGATCCAGCTTGTTCTTCAAAGAAAACACATTAGGCAGAATCTGCGTCGGTGCAGCCAACGCCTCGAGGTTCAACAGGTCCACGGACTCTGGCATCACCGTGGAGTCCCTATCTCCACCGTACTTGACCAACTGGGATCCAATGGCATCATCGCTGACCAAAACTCCCAATTCTTTTTCGTCAAAGACCAAGCATGTGATGGAGCCATCCAAGGAGCTCACGAAAAGCGTCTGTCCGTCCGGCGTCCAGGCTAAGTCGGTGATAGACCTGGACACCACGTCACGTGCCACCACCAACGGTTTTGTCAAGGCCGTGCTCCAAATAGCCAATGTGCGGTCCTGACCACCCGTGGCTATCACCGTGGTATTCCCCTCGGACCCCGGGTCCTTGCCATCAAGCTGGTACATGCGAGGAGAAAACGAACACACTTCGCATGGAGCCTCGTGGCCTATAAGAGACACATCGGTGGCCCAGTGGCCCCTATTAATAATCACCACGGACGTGACCGGACCATTGGTAGCATTGGGTACGGCTATGTGCTGGCCATCGGGAGACCACGACATGCGGCGGAAGTAAGACGTCAAAGGGGATTTCTGGAATGGGTCCACCACCACCTGCTCCATTTGGAACTCGTATGCACTGGACGACACTTCGTTCATTTTCTTGTAGTAGCGGAAGATGCGGACGGTTCTGTCGTCAGAAGCCGTAGCAAAGAACTTGTTGGCCGGGTCAAACACTATGCCCTTGACCATAGACTGATGAATATCATACCGCTTGATACGCTCAAAGGTCACAGCGTTCCAGATTATGATGGACCGGTCAAGCCCCACGGTTATGAGCAACGCCCCATCCGGGCTCCAGCAAATATCCTGGACATCGTTATCATGGGCCACAAGCCGTTTCCTCACGGTCCAATGTTCCATGTCGGCCTCTGTCTCGCCAAACAGCTTGGGCCGGGCCGCGTGTTCGTCGTCCTTTTCCCAGATCAACACGATCTTATCGTCGGAGCCTGAAGCCAAGTACTTACCGTCGGGAGAGAACTTGACACTGGTCACCACTCCATTGTGCCTACTCATGGACGCTAGCGGGCGTTCTAGACGTGGGGGCAGCTCCATGCGATGCAGGAGCGGTTCGGGGTTCTTCGGGGGCTCCTTGTAAGATACCACGGACTGGATATCCCATACCTTGACCTTCCCATCTAGGCCTCCGGACGCCAACTTGGTGCCCTGGCTATTGACACTGATGGAGTAGCATTCGATGGCTTTGTTTTCGGCTGCAGTTAGTAAACACTCGAAGAGCCTTGAAAATATGAGTTTGGGACGTACCTCTGTGGCTGAGCCAGGGAAGCTTGAGTATCTTCATCTGGTGAAGTAGTCTACATCGCTGTGCGCACTCTAATCTCGTCTCTCACTCACTCTCACACTCTCTCACTTTATTTTCACTCTCACTCACTTTATTTTCACTCTCACTCTTACTCGCTTTATATTCACACTATTCACACGCTATTCACACACTCTATTCTCTACACCACCTTAATAAATACCAAACATATATTTTTGTATTCTTCTTATTTATACTCTAACTTTTTTAGATTGACATTCCAGATTGTCTCGGTCGATCTACATCCTGCAGTCGACCTAGTACCCATTGAGCACAGTATACAGACTAATACAGACTATGGATATAATATAGAGATGGGAGATGGCCCGAAATGGAAGAAGGAATTGGGTTTGACAATAAAGTGAAACTTGAGAGAAAATTAGACTAAAAAAGAAGACTTTGGGTTTTTTGGCTTTGGGTTCTGGTGACCTTTATTTCCCAAGATGCAGGCCCGCAGCCACCAGAATCTTAGAGCCACCCACTCTACTTCCACACTTCGACATACATGGACACATAAATCACACATAGATTCAAAACTAAAATCACACTAGAATACTTAAATTAGCACTTTATCTTTTATAGCGGTCTTAGGAAGTACCAGAATTTTTTTTTTTTTTTTTTTTTTTTTCCATACTTTTTACTGGACTTTACATAATTCTTACTCTACCATTCCACACTCACTTTATAGTGAGTACTGTATATCCACCAATTAAAAACCAAAAAGTACCAAATAACACCAAATAACACCAAATAATTGCTTTAATCTACTTATACTTATATCCAGGACCAGATCCCAAAATTAGTATGCCATTGGTGTACATAAGACTAGAAAGTGGACCTGCTCTATGGACCAGTACACCCTAAGACTAGTACACCCTAAGACTAGTATTTCTTAATACGCGAAATACTCCTAAAAGACTATGTTACGATGCACCACACTATAGTACGGGTAATATAATTAAAAAAAAAAAAAAAAAAAAATGAATTTAATATGTAGATCTCCAGTAAATAACATTAATTTGTATCTTGGGGTGTTTTATGATCTGCCTATTGTAATTCCCACTTTATGTGGTATAAAATCTGTACGAAAATTAAGTAGTGCAGGGTACACCTTTAGTGCCGAACCCTTCATCTTGCCATATCACTTTTTTTGTATTCTAGTCAAGTCTTCTTGGTTGTTACAAGTCCCCCGACGATATTCTTCCATTGGTTTGATTGTCACAACAAAAGCTCCAATGTAGTACACTTCAGTCCATAGTATAGTACACTCTAGTCCATAGTACAGTATTATAGTATTATAGTGCAGTATTATAGTATTATAGTATTGTAATTAGTACAGTAGTTTAGTACAGTATTATAGTATTATATTATAGTAGTTAGTCCAAATAGTGTGTTATTTTAGTATACTAGACAAAAAGTGAAATGGTATATAAGGTCAAGTTAGACAATACACGATCTAGACTTCAAGTCAATGCCACTACTACCAACGGATTTATCTTTAAAAACAAAGCCAGTGCATTTCGTGTCCAGTGCATTTCGTGTCCAGTGCATTGTCCAAGATTTTGGTTCATCACCAGAATTATTTATCAAGCCGTATAAATTATTATATCGCTGTCCTGAATTATGACTGTCTATGTGTCAGACTACTGGTACCACTTACTTGTTAGCCACTCTGAAACCACTCTGACGCCAAAACATAGTCCTATCTATATTATTAACGTACTATTCATATTCCCGGAAGAAATGAATAAAGCATGATAATGCTGTGAACGACTTTTGCTCAAACAGATGAAATGACTTCGTCTAGAGTAACGAGTTAGGATTATGAGTATGCAACAGAGTCCACATTGTAAAGGTAATTTTGAATCTGTTTATCCTCTCATTCTCTACATATAATATATTCTATTTCAACGCCTGGGCTCTATTGATCCTATACTGTTCTTTGGATCTACATTGATACTCTCCTGCATATCCTCCCAAGCACATTCTCTTCTACATCCATTCGGCATTTCTTAAGTTCTTCATCCTGTGAATCATGAAGATGGACTTCTGAGGTCTGTTTCAAATTACACCTATACTTGACATTCAACACTCTCCATAATTCTGGACCATTCTAGAGTCCACTCTAAAGATTCCTTTTATTCCAAAATCCACACTGATCTGGCTCTAAATCTAACAACGGTTTTCAAATCACAAGTTGAACTCGGCCTTGACTGCATTGCCAAACTTCTCCAAACCCTTCTCCAACTCGTCCAAAGGAACTGCGGCGTAGGTGCCCCGGAAGAATATCGTATGGTCAAGTTCCGTGTCAACATGCACCTCGGGTTGTGGAGGGTCTGTTTTGCCAGTCACCTTGAACCACGAGCCCGGGATCATCAAACACCCGTACTCTAAGCCTCTCTCGTAAATCGCAGACTCCACCTTCAACGGGTCACTGCCAAACTCCTCAAACTTGGGATGCTTGGCGCAGTCGATGTTCACCGTAAAGAACATGCCTGCCTCGGGAGGTGTGATGCTCACCACTTCCTGTGGGAAGTACTTGTAGAGGGAGTCGATGGCCACGTCACGCTTGTGGGTATACTCCGTTCTCAAGCCAATCAACCAGTCCAAGTAGCCCTTCTGGCCCCATTTCTGGAACAAGCCGTTCAACAAGGTCTGCGAAAAGCCCGAGGGGCATTGGATCGACACCTCGTGCAAACGAACAAACCGTTCTAAAAGCTGTTTCTGGCCCACGATCCAGCCGAACCGTGCTCCGGGGGCAATGGTCTTGGAAACAGAGTCCAACCGCAACACTCTTCCGTCAACATCCATGGAGAGGTACGAAGGCACCAAGGCCTTGATGAAAGCATCGTGGTCGTGCACGTGCTTCTTGGAGCGGAGCTCCAAGTCCCGGGTGTACGACTCCATCTGCAAGAAGAAGTAGGGCTCGTCCTCAATGAGGATCAAGTCATGCTCCTGCGCCAACTGGTACACCTGTTTTCTTCTCTCGGCACTGATACACGAGCCCATGGGGTTCTGGCCCGTACAGATGGTGTACAACATCTTTGGCTTGGGCCCCACCCAGTTCTTCAAGAGCTGTGCCATAGCCTCAGGGATAATACCGTAAGCATCCATTT
The DNA here is from genome assembly GCA_002370815.1 of Metschnikowia hamakuensis. Classification (NCBI taxonomy): domain Eukaryota; kingdom Fungi; phylum Ascomycota; class Pichiomycetes; order Serinales; family Metschnikowiaceae; genus Metschnikowia; species Metschnikowia hamakuensis. Next base: position 4,607 of record NKZZ01001677.1, on the reverse strand, counting down.
GGATGGGAACAGTGGTGATTCCCTGCGCATGGGCAGTTTCCAAGGCCGAAGAAAAAGAGTAGCCCTCCACCAAAATGGAATCGCCTCTGTTGACGAAAGTCCTCAAGCACGCATCCCACGACTGCGTGTTTCCAATGGTGCTGATAAGGTCCCAGTCCTCGTACGGCACGTTGTGGATCATCTCCGTGTGTTCCTTCAAGAAGTCCAACAACTCCGGCTGGCCCTCGGTGTAACCGTACTGCAAGGACCGAGCCAACTCCACATCCTTGGCCGCCACGGACTTGTCACTGGCCCTCTTATGGATACTCAACACCGTCTTGTCCTTGTCGGTGATCTCAGCGCCAATGCCATTGGCAAATGGAGGAGTAGGCGTATCGGCCTCAATGGCATTGAATGGGAAGTAGTCTGCCATGGGCAAGCCACCTCCGAGGAAAGTCATTCCTGGGAGTTTGTAGTACTTGAAGGCGCCTTTCAACGCGGAGGGTTTGCGGGACTTGGCCTCCACGCTCAAATGGTGCGACAAGTCTTTTGCTGCTGGTTTGGTCATTGTTTCTGTAAAAGAGGGAGCTTGAAGTTGCAAAAGACAACGAAATTTAGACAAAAAAAATTAGACAAAAAAAAACTAGACAAAAAAGTTGGCTTGAAAAATGTCTATGGTTTTCGACACTTCAAGTGGTACTGTAAAATTGTTTCAAGATATTCAATTTAAAACGCTTGAGAGAATTGAGTCTCTAGCAATGATTCTTTTTTTTTTTTTTTGAATAGACGATTTTCTGGTGCAGAGTTGGATCTCTGAAAAATGACGGGGTCTATATAAAGAGGGAATACTTGGCTGTGGAACTAAGTGCAGCGGATGCGCACTTTATAGCTGACTATGAGTGATCTTTTCTCGTGAGATTAGCGCGAGACTTCCGCACACAGAGCCGCACTGGGCGATATCGGAGTTCTGGTGGATAACGATTTGGTCACGTGCACAGGGAAAAATCGATTTCCCTACGCTTGATCCCGTGTGTATATATCAATCTACTTTGGTTTTATATACTTTGGGTTCTCATTTACATCTTAGCCTTAGCTTAAGGAATTGGTATTGTATTACTTAATTGGTACTTTATTGGCATTGCATCGCATTGTATTGCATTGTATTGGTGATGACTACTTAGCACTCAGTGCTATCGTGTAGCTCTGCCAACGTTTCCTTACAGTATACAATGATATTGGTGATCTTCGCCGGCCCCAACTTTCTTCTTTGAGGCGGATATGATCTGTGACTGTCTGATCTTATAATACCCCAGCGCACCGAGTCTTGTGCGTCGCACCACTCGCAAATCAAGTACTTATTGTTTCTCGCACTTGTGCAGTCCCGTTTCATCTACCATCTGACATTGTCATACTTGGAAGAAACTGCACAGCCGTGGAGGTGCGGCTCCAATGTTTAGTCGATTGCCGTACAGCAGTGAACATGCCGTCCAATCTTACCTCAATTGCAGGAATGCATCAAGTAGAACCGAAGAAGAAGGCTCGTTATTGACGTTCTTTTCAAACACGTTCCAGAACCGCAACGTCTCGTCCCCGGCTCCCGTAACAATGGTTTCTCCATCCGGCGATAATGAAAGGTACAACACGCGGTACGTGTGGCCTGTAAGCTGCGCAATTTGTTGCATCGATGGGTACTTCCACACTATAATCTGGTTGCGCGAATACCCATGAGTAGACACGATCTCATTGGAGTTCTTGGACCACACGAGATTGCACACCTGCGAGCCTGTTTCCACGTTATTGATGCGGGTCCCTGTAAGCGTGTTCCACACCTTGATTGTTTTGTCGGCCGTACCCCCGCCAGATGCCAAAATGCCTCGTTGGTGGGGCGACCACGAAATAGCCTTGACTGCTGCATTGTGCTCCGAAAACTGATATAGAGGCTTGGTGTTCATGGCATCCCAGATAAACAAATTGTTGTCGTTTCCACCGCTGGCCAATTTGTTTTCTTCTGTGTTCCATTTGAGTCCACACACCTCTTGCTTGTGTGACTCAAGACTATTGATGTAGTGGCTCTGCACCCTGACGTCTCGGTTGTATATAGTCCTATCTCGAGACCCGCTGGATAAAATGTGCTTGTTCCAAGCCAACGCACTCACTCGGAGCTTGTGGCCGGTCATGGTCCGCACACACTTCATTTTCGTAGCATCCCAAATCTCCACCAAGCCTTTCAGCGTACCCACGGCCAAGTGAGTTCCGGAGCCAATCCAGCTCAACGACGTGACCTTATCTTTATCTTCTAGCACGCAAAGCCGTTCAACTGACTGCGTCAGTCCGTCCCAGAGGTACACGGAGTCGCCAAGGCCGACGGCTAGCACATCCTGCAGACCCCAGTCCACTAAGTTCAAGTAGAAGTCGTCCGAGAGTTCGGGTGCATCCAATACACGGTATGGAACTTTGGAGATAGAACGGGCCTTTTTCTGGGGGCTCAACAAGAATTTCTGAGATTCCAGGCGCACCGGCGATAGCGAGAAAAGCTCCTGTTGCAAGTCACGAGAGATGGGGCGTGCTTTGCTGGGCAGCTGATATGTAAAGAGGTTTGTCTTTTGGCGTGGGGTGCCCGTGACGTTGGCGACGTCACCTTGCCGGGGCGGCGTGGTCAGGCTATTGATGGAGATGTTGGTGGGCGCCAGGTTGGAAGCTCGCAAGTTTGTGGAGTCATTGGTGGAAATATTGTCTCTATCACGACCTCGCGAGAGGTCAGCAGTGGCCATGGGCACGTTATCGCCAAAGAGCTCTGCCTTGAGCACACTGGAAAAATTGCGGTTGGCTTCCTCCTCCTTGCGGATCTCGATTTCGTTGGGAGAAAGCTCTTCAGCATGCGAATTATGGTTTCGAGAAGCACTAGCTCGAAGGTCTGGCACAACCTCTTGGTTGGATAAACTGAAGGCCGCCTGTAAATCGATACCGGTGCGGTTAGGGATGTGTCTGTCGCTGAATAAGGGCCTGCCTGTTGTTCTGCGACGGGGCGAAGTGGGCGGATATGGCGGGGGGATGTTTTCGCCAGGTTTAGGGGGAGAAAGCGTTCGAGTGGACCTCGACGGCGAGCGGGGAGTGTGCATGGGGTCAGCACGGGACGAGCGAGGGTTTGTGTTGAAGGGGTTTATGGCTCCAGACAGGTGTTTCTTGCCGGAAGAGGCACTCATGATGCCGACTTGGAGAGTGGATAGGGAAGGGGCAGCCAGAAGACGGGACGCGGTAACTCGGGCTTCCAGCAGAGCAGAGGGAGAGACTGTGGACCGTAATAAGAGATCTGCGTCAATAGACAATGATGGATGGGGTTGGGATGGGTCCAGAGGTTGCGGCTTATGGACGAAATTGTTTGTGAATGAGTACTTCGTTAGGGAGCTGCGGGTGTGTACACTGTGGGCAGCTGCGAAAGCCATTTATCTGGTTCAGTGACAGATGAGGTCTCTAAAAAGCACCAGGGCTTTGGACCAGGGTATGTATATTTATATTAATTTTTTTTAGTTTTGTGTTTTTATTTTCTTTCTTTTAAATCCAGTTCAATTTTGGTTTGCGTTACGGCTTATGTTTGGCGCTAAGGAATTTCTTGGCCATTTAACTTGGTGATGTTTTATGGTCCCACTCAGTGCATTTAGAGTGCAATTTAAAGTGCAATCAGTGGCTACTTAAAGTACAAGCCATGTCCACCGTGGTCGAAAATAATGGGCTAAAGTGAGATGGTGGGTTCAAAGACGTAGTGGATTTAGTAGATTTCCATTGATTGATTTTTTTTTCATGTAAAACGGCCAAATGGCGCTATTTTAGTCTAGTCCAGTGACTCCAGAAGATATAGTGAGGCTAGTGCATTTATAGAGCAATTTATCAATTTATCGACCGTGTCAAGGCCCAGTCGAATGAAAAAGTAGAATTTTTTTTTAAAAGATTATTTTCAATATTTGATGCACTTTTCACAAAGTTGATATTATAAGGATTACGTAATCCCTGACTGGATCCAGACTGGAAGAATTCCTATGTAGTAGAATTAAATGTGTGAGAAGTGCAATTTTCAGTGCGGCTAAGAGTGTTGGGTGCGGCTCAGAGGTTTAAACCAGTTTGGAGAATTGAGCGCGGTTTAGGGTAATTTCGGGTGGATTTTGGACTGATATAGTGCAATTTCTGCAGTTCCCGTACACCCTAAGATTCCAAGGGTCCTCTTTGAAAACAGAAAAAAAAGAAAAAAAAAAGAAAGGAAAGAAAAAGAAGAGAAAGGAAAGAAAAAAGAAGATAAAGAAAAAAAAAAGAAAAAAAAAATAGAAAAAAATACATTTTCCTTGCAATTGAGGGTGCTTTTACTGGCAGTTCTTGCAATCTATAGTAGTACATGCCGTGCGACCTGGACGAAAGGGTAATTATTGGCTTCTGGTCCGAATAACACTTGTTGTAGAAAACCTATGGAAATAATTAAGTTGAAATATTCTGATTTACAAAATTAATTGTTTTCAAAGATTTCACGGTTACTCCATGCATTGGCATGATAGAGTGTATGGGTCCAGGACCAAATACCGGTTTAGCCACTACCAAGAAGAAACTACTTGAGACGTTTACTTTAACACTATTTGAAATGC